>MU966697.1:1745-15780 GCA_036418165.1 Cooperia oncophora
AACTGTATTGATCATGTAGGGCAGTGCTGGGACACAAACAATACTGAGACCTGGGTTCAATCGCCCCATTCGCCCGACATAAAGCCGAGCGATTCCAATTGTTCTCGTCAGTCGAGAGTACTCTCCGACGGCAAACGCTACAATGTTTTGTCATTTGCCGAAATTGGCAACAACAGCAATTTACACACTTGTTGAAAAATCGAAGGTACCAGAGGTCCAAAGGCCCTCGGGGCACTGGGAGCGGGTCATTGGTGAAGGAGGGATTTACTCATCCTAAAGCTAAAATATCACTTTTCTATCTATTCTCCTCTTTGTTTTATTCAAAAAAAACCAGCGGCCAGTTTGAATGGGATGACCTAATAATTCCAGACAAATTCTTTGGACACGGTTCTCCGCTCCTCAAGCACAACAGGCCCACTTTCTTTCAGCACAACAGCCTCGCCTTTCAAGAATATGACGAAGGCGCGACCTGCACGAACGCAGCGCTTGCCCACTGCCTAATTCAACACCTAACTTTCACTCCTTAAGTATTCCTGCTGTTCTTAACCGAACCAAAAACGGAAGCTGAGCTATCTCTTTGCTTTCAACCCCCTTCAACTGTTCTCATTTGTCCGGCTTTTTGAAGTCAATAGTTTTTCGCTGTAGATCGCCTGGCCCTGCAACCACTGTATACAGGGCACGTTGCATGTTGGAGATTCTCGGTCGCGAGGAGGTCGTATTTAGTCGCTAGAGGCAGGGGACAGGGTCGTATTCGCTGCTTTTTTTCGACTGCTTTTTTTGGGAAGGGGAGAGGGCGGAGAGTGGAGAGAGAGAGAGTGGAGGATCCTTTAAAAAATGGTAGGAAGCTGAGAAAGTTGAGGAAAATTTAGGCATACGATAGGTAGGATGGGGAAGGCATGCGTTCCACAGAAGGAGATTTTGGGAGGGGCGGGGTGATTTACAAACTCTTCGGCAGCGGCACAACGTGCCCTTTTTGCATAGCTCAAACCAGATTTCAACGTCAGAACCATTCCGAGCGCGAGCCGATTGCGCGGCGCACCCCAAAAAGGGACGATTAGCGTAGACTGTTTTCTTTTCAATATACATCCTGAATTCAGGACATAGACTGGTCGTAATTGCGTAAATGGAGCGCATGCGTAGACGGTTTTAAAAAAATGGTAGTATGTGCCAGTAAGATGATTCGCTCAGATGACGACACTCAACTAATAATAGTGAAGCCTGACGAAGTCGATTTATACTAGGAAAGAGTAGAAATCTCGATGCCGCTGTCACGAACGACATTGAGTCCGCAATTATGACCCGTCTCACCGTGGATACGGAGGTTACTTACATTCAATATCGAAAAGATGGAGGTTGCAGGAAAGGCTTTGAGATGCAAAAATCCTACCAAGGAGGGCTGAGAGAAGCTAAAACTGTTGTGAGTGAATCATTTCCGCTTTTATACACCGCGCCAGCAAAGACAAACGCCTCAGATTTGGCATTCGACGCATGGAAATGCCAGCCGGCAAACTTTACAAACATTGAGTACGCCTTGTTGCTCTTCTAGTAGAGCCCTTAGTAAACTTCAGGGAGCTCAAAGCAATTTCCTGCAAATTCCAATGAGAAATTCAACAAATACTGATAGAAAATACCACTAACCGGTTGCGTGACCACAGCTGGTGATTTGTCAGATGTCTCGTAATCGGAGCGCTTCTTCTCTTTGCTACATAATTGAAGCCGATCGAATTGTCCGATCAATGCTTTGACCGGAGATGGTGTTGAAAATGAGGTCCCCATAGTCAGCACCGACCGATCAGCACCGAGCTCTCTATTGATCTGATGAAGCTCTTCCCTACAATAACATCAAATGAAAAACGTGTACACTGTAATAAAACAGCAATTCGTATTGAATTGAAACGGGCATGGCTTTCCGTGATTAGATATCGCAATGGAGTTGGATTCACTAGCATTTTAAGCGCGTTAGCGCAGGGTTAAGTGGTGCTCAAGTTACACCATACCCCTCTTGACCTAATCTCAGTGCTGGCCCTCTCAAATTCCTAGACGCGTACACTGTGAAAATAATATTCTGAAAAGAATTAGCAATGTGGCGTCATCACTGCTTCCCTGAAGGTTTTAGTAGGTAAACCCACAAGGCACGAGAAAAATCATCAGGAAGACGTGAACAGTAGGTACAGCAAAGTAGTCAGAAAGCACAAGATAAATCAAAGTTACTGCAGGAAATGTCACTGTGAAATTATCGGTATTACAGTTCTAGGCAGCACGACTAAAGTACGACCACCCACCGCACACCTCCCCCCCCTCTTAACTACAATCTTCCAGAAACTTCCAGCTCCAATGAATTTCCCCAGCGTTCTCTCGAAAAAAACTGCTTCTTTGAGTGCTGTAGGGGTGGGGGCGGAGGGAGGGTTACAGCACATGCAATACAGGAGGAATCGAGAAAAATCAACAACCGAGAACACTATTCTCAAAGGCGAGTACGCCCCCCCCCTCTCCGTAGAACAGAAACGACCCCTCCCTTGCTGGGCATCCCCGAACATACGAACTGATTATCTCACAGATATGCATTCCTTATCCCAAGGATGGGGTGGCCGTAGCCGCGTACTTGATCTGAGCATGATCGTAGCTGCGCATCTGGCACGATGTCGACGTCCTAGAACAACTGCAATCATGTTCAGTACAAAAGAGGGTGACAGGTGCCTCAAAGTGAAATGCCCGGAAGAACGCAGCCAAACGGCGGAAACCAATGAAACCCTTGGAAATCATTCTATTTCGCTTTGATGGGCTACAGACGACTGAAAGTATGACAGACTTGCTAATTATACCAGATGAAAACTGAACACCGTAGGAAATACAGATTCGACAGTGGTGGAGTGGGGTGGGGAGGCGGTTTCTTCATAAATCACTATGCCTTTGACCTCAAATTTCGATGAACCTTGCTGACAAGATGTTATTACGTACGCATAATTACAGGCAATCGTGCTTTCTGGATGAAATTCCGGTCACTGACTCGTTTCATTAGGATTTATGAGATTGTCCGCAAAGCCCCGTGAAACAAGGTGTTTCGGCGATTTCGTTCCATAGCGATCATGTTATAACACAAAACCACGTTCAAACGCGGCTCTGACAAAAATCGAACCCCGTGATCGCCCGCCTATAAGCGAACCGAATAGGTGAAAAATAGGGTGGAAAATATGAAAAATCGCTATGCAGGATACAGTCGAAAACTTGGGATGCATGACGGTACAAGGGAAAAAGTCAAGAGCAATAAAAACGAACAAAAAATGTTTCTGCACTGATCACTCCATTTTGGATGCGCCAGGCATATTACCTTTGTTCGGATCGTCGAAGCTATTTGAATGCGCGATCAACAGACCCATATTCGTACAAACAATAAGGAGCGGTCGGCTATCAAAACCGAACAGGGTTGAGCTCAACCAGAATCTCCACACTTACCGCGGCTAATGCTTTTATCCGTATAGACCACTGAATCTCGCTAAATTATTTTGATTTGGTGCCGAATTCAGCATCCTCCGCAAGGAAAAAAGTCATAGAATACACCTGAAGTAGGACTCTGCCGGCGAGGTGGTGTTCAGTGACAAGTGGCAGTGGTGCGCTTAGCACTCTCTCGGCGGCTCGCGTCGCCGGTTCATAAATTCCCGCGTTCCGTCGACTCCGCCAGCCAGGCCTTCTACTCTCCGGGGGAACGTATTAGATTGGCAACAGAATACTCGTCTGGGAGGGTAAAACACTGACTTGTACATCGGCTGGCCACCGCAAGTCATTGTATAGGCCACATCGCATTCAATAAGCCACTACGATTCTGAAATTTGGAAAAGATAGACATGGCGTGCCGTATCCCACAAAGGGATTGATTGCGAACGGGAGAAGACTTGACCTTTTCTATTCAGGACTTGCAGCCTTGCTGCTCTTTCCGACATCCTGCTCGTGGTATTAGAATGGGCCGCCGAGAAGAGACATCCTGCACGCTTCTGGATGCACTATTCGCTTCTTTGCCGTCCCACATGCTGAATACCAGTTTAACTGCTGACACGAACGGGAAAATCGCCCTGTGGCAAACTGGCTAGGCGAAGAAGGGAGAAAAAAAAAAAAAAAAAACGGGGAGAACCTTTTGAGCGTTTCGGTGGGCGGTGGTCCTCATCTATAAAGCGTCTGAACTTGCTAATCTCTTAGAAACGCAGCGCCTTTTTTGATACTAACTACTAAGCCGCAAAAATGGGATAATCTCAGAGGCTGAGAACTAGACTACCCGTACAAGGAAGGACGTCCACTAGTTACTCGAACGCGGGTACTGTCCAAAAAGAAATTTCATGTCATAGCTTACAATACTCAAACTTGAACGTGATCAGCCGGTTAGCCGATATCGGCAAAAATCAGATTTTTTTTCTCCACTCAAACGAGCTTGGCACCAGTTAACCAATCCTAATTGGACTGAACGCTCGGTTGGCCTGGGCGGGAGCCGATACGGGATTAAACCCGGAACAGTGCCCGTGGTAAGCGAGCCTTGCCGATATGCCACGCCACTGGCCCGCCACTCGCCCAAAACGGATCTATTCAGGAAATCATAGTTTCCGATTCACTAGGCACTTTGTAACCCCTTCCCTTCTCGACGGCAGCTTTCTTATGAGAAACAACTGAAAAGTGGTAGAAAGATGGGGAGAATTCAGTAAGATGGTAGATAGATTATGGGATCGGGAAGGAGGGTGATCGCAGCGGAGCAGGAAATTTCGAGGGAGGGGGTCACAACTTGCCGAATTTTCCCCAACGGCAGTATGTGTCTCGGGCATTACAGCCATAGAGCGATCTCAACGAGCTTTTCAGCAAGGGAACAAATGGTCAAAAGCTCTGAAAACAATGGTCTTCTCGCATTGGAAATGACAAAACTGGCTTTGAAAATAAGCCAGGAAAAGGACAACTGTTGTTTTTCTACGACTACTAGCAGACGTGGATGAAAATGAGAGCATTACAGCACGATTGTTAGTCAAAACCTTCGATCTCAACCAATCCACTATCGTCCGTCGTCTGAAAAACCTTGGGAAGGTGTACATGATATCTGGATGGGTTCCGCACGAACGTTTCGACAAAAGCCGCTCCGTTCGATTTCCCACAGGACCAATGCCGGGAAACGAATATTGTTCAGTAAAAGCTTGGATATTTTGCACCAGTCCAATGTTATTATATTTGAATTAATATGAACGTTACATCTGTTTGAACAATACCTCAAAGCGGTTAGCAAAAAAAGCATACTGTATCAAGGTGCAGTACCAACCCCAAAAATTCTAGCAATATTTGCAAAAAAAAACTGCGAGGACTTGAGATTTCCCTTTGCAATACATTTTGCTGCCTCCTCATTTCTTTCAGAATTTGAAAAAAAAGCTACTGCCTCCTTGATCACATCCATACTACAGGAGGAAACACGTCGTTATAAGCAAATGCTAGATGATGGTGCTGGGATTATGGTAAGGTCGCGAAAACTCGCCTGTTGGTTGTTAGCACCACACAAAAGAAGGTGATGTTCGGTTTGGTCGGGGGGAGCGGGGGAGGGGGAGCGGAGAGGGCCGAGTTCTGCACCTTGGCTAGTCCTGTTCTTGCTAATTCATTAACAATAAGGTAGAGCAGAACAGAGCCCAGTAAGCTCTTATGATGCTGCGAAACGTGGCAAGTGAGCCACTTTTTTTACAGGAATTCGGAGGTCTCCACAGTTTTCAAGGACCTGATCGAGCTCAGCTTCATTTTTGCCCCACCAAACCGAAGCGCGCCCAAAAGAGTCCCAATAGCCTCTACAAATGGACAAATCTTCGTATCGGAATCTTTTTCTAATGACGTCATATCGAGGCAAGCTGTAGAAGAGTGTCGTTCATAGAGGGCAAAGAAGAAGTCTCAACAATCCAAGGAGAACATCTTAAAACTCGTTTCATCCAAAGGGATGCGAGTTCTTATCGCACAAACAGGTTTCTTATTTTTGAGCATCCCTACCCACACCTTCGCTAACATGCTGAATATCAGTCTCGCGCGATGGCACCAGTTAAAATTATAAATGGACCATATTAATTACGCTCCACTGCCACAGCATCCCGAAACCAGGGCAGTTTTTCACTGACGTTTTTCCCCGAAGGAAGATTTGGCTAGGAAATCGCACGGAGAGACCACCTTAACACGATTATCACACCCAATTGGCCCGAAATCGCCTGGTACCCGTGCCAGAGGTGCCGCGCCAACATCTTGAACCAGCAAATTCCCTAAAAACTAGTCTCCGCGGAAAGACCGATCTCGCTGATTTCCCTGAACACGATTATCACTTTCGCTTAACGCGGAACTTTCTGCAGCGAGCGTTACAGGCGACAGCACCACATGCCAGTTTTGACTCTGGCGCGTGTAGCGCGGACTTCACGCGGTTTCGCGCCAAACGCTATGCAAGGCCACTGGAGAAACATGACAAGACTAAGCAGTACCTTTTCTTTTTGCCTGTGACAGTGACCTTTTTCCTTGCTGGGGCTCCGCCTTAGCAGTGGAAGAGATCACTATCTCAGTAGAAAGGCGCAGATGAGCGGAAGTAGGCTGCGCTGTCACGTGTTCCCTTATCCCCTTATTCTCAGCTGCCTTAGCTCCCGGAGGTACGGTAACTTTCCTCACGCGATCAAACCCTGGAGACGACTTTTATCCAGTCTGGTGAATTGGAGTATTTTGGCGCCGGCACAATTCAGTTCCACTCCAAAGGGATGCCATATTCGCGTTTAGGAGGTCAAATTACCCCTGAAAGCGGAACTGCGCCCCCTGAAAGCGATTCCGACAAATCCAAGCTCTGCCATAATCCAAGCTCTGCCAGGTCTTGACTTCTAAAAGAGAAGGGTATATATTGCCAAACGTTTTCTTGTAAATCACAGCAAGAGTGCTCGTCGCTGATCAATCTCCCCGAAATGCGCCACGCATTTGAGTTCCATACGGAATCTTGGTGACATTTCAATGCATATTAAACTACGCAATGAGCTGCGAGAAACCACCGTTATAAGAGTCATTTCGTAGTCATTTCATCACTCAAACGAGTCTACCAGATTGACCTCAAAAGATGGAAGGATTAGCCGGCCCGGGGAGGATTCGATCCGGGATCTGAAACAATCATGCGCGGCCACATTTCATTGCGAGCAGTTCTTGGACTGTTCCTACAACCTACAAATCTTACCCGCTGCGTTATAGCCACTACTAGAGCCTCGCATAGCACCGCATCTAATCAAAATTACACTCCACAACAGTGTAGGATGTAGGCAGTGGAAGTCAAATATGAGTTCACGGGTGATAATGAACTCATAAGCCCAGTAGAAAGTAAAACAAGCTGAGAACACCACAAGGTAAGAGGAAGGGGCTGAGAGGGTAAGAGCGGCCCCGATGGCGTAATGAATAGCGCACCCGAACGGTAAGCGAGTGATGCAGGTTTGAGTCCCTTCTGAGCTCCGACTTTTGCCCGTAACTCAGCATTCTTGTGACAATTATAAGATAAGTTATCGTGATTTGCCAGTGATTTTCGAAGAACAAGGAAAGACTGAAATAAAGTATAATATTAGCCAGGACAAATCAGGTCCTATAGAGTAGGCAGAATATGTAGCCAAATGTGGACTAAACAGAGTCCAACGAGGCCTTGATAAGGTGTCTGGATTTTAAAATGTAGTCTTATTCTTTTTTGATAATGACCGTCAGTGAGCCTGGGGTGAAGGTAAAAGACCGACCTCTACAGAATACAAAGAGAAGTGGGAGCTTTCTAAGAAAGCTTCGGCCCCTAAGGCCCAGAAAGCTCGAAAAACGAGGCTGACAGACATTTTCCCAGTTCCCCGCTTTCCCGGTTCCAGAGCAACATTGAAGAATGCATTAAGGCAATCTCCTGAAGCTTGCAGTAATGCCGTCTGGACAAGTGAACGCATTCAACACAACCATGACCACTGACGGTTACGCATGCATTCTTCGCTAACGATACGACTTCCAGATTCTGCCCCATAAATTCACCATCGCTCAAACGGAACACTCGGTACGATCGAAGTGGACATTGCAATGCGCCGACAGGAGGCTAACGAAGGGGGCAAGGCCGAAAAGACACACATACGACGAGGCCGCATTATAACCGCGATACAATGCGAACCACAATAAGTGAATAATCACGAAGAATGAACCAGCTCGAATTTCAGAATTTTCCGAAGAATATCGAATTTTTCTCGAATTTTTCTGAAGACTAGATGAAGAGAATGGCTCCAATGGATACTTATTTGAAAGAGGAACCAGAACAAGCTGATAGGTGCGATCGGACTGATCTCACAGTGAATGAGGATAAGAGGAAAACTGAAGAGAATCGCGGCCATATCTAATTGAGTAGCGTATAGAAACCGGCCAGATATACGACGAATTATGTCAACGCCAGCGAGATAACCCCAGTCGGGCGCCAGAAGATCGCAATCATCCACGTCTAGCGCTCATTGCGCGACAGTGAACGCACGCACGAGCGAGCAGAGAGACAGTCCTCCTCGTTGATGGCCGAACAAGCACACACCCACCCCACCACACACCTTGACGGTTTCCGCGCGATTGGAGAAAACTTCTTCTTACGCATTCATCCTGTGCGAGAAACTCGTCAAAATTGTAATACTGAACTGTTAGCTAATAAATCGACGTAGCACACTGGCATTATCTCGCGCCACTACACATAAAAGATGGGTCAATGCGCAAACAAGCCATCGACATGCGCATTTTCTCCATCCGCCAAACACGCTATTCAGTTGTCAAACACCCCCAGCCACCCCAGAACCGCGGCGTAATTGGTCCTATACGATGAACAATGCCTCACAAACACGGCACAACTAATCATGGCCAAATGGGCAAACACCCATACACGCTAGGTGTATGCCTATACCAGTAAACCGGTTCATCAGGGTTCAAATTCCGACTGACATACGGGCAGCCGTCGCTGGGAAAATTTCAGCAAAATACGACCGTTTCCCCATTCTACCTACAGTCTTGCCAACTTTTCCCAAGTTCTTTTCCACTTCTCCACTTCAAAATTTTTCTATTTCCGAGTTTTCCCCCGAAAAGATATGAGCGAGGGAGAGGCGCGGAAGCAAAACGCTGACCAGACACAACCCCTCCCCCGCTACACATTCTGCAACGTACATGCCCTGATTGCAATTTCAAAAGTCAATTTTCCGAAAGAGCAAGTAAATATAAATTCAAAAAATCCACTAATTTAATGTCCAAACCTAATCAGACATTTCATGCTTAGCAGTTAATGAAAAGGTCAAAAGCCACTAGACCTCAACAGCAAGACTGATGGAAAAAAAATCCAGCCTAACCCCAGTAAAAAATCTCTGAAAAAATTCAGAGTCGACATCCAAAATTTTCTAGCGGCATTTTCAATAGCGCATCGATTTCTTTCGCTTCATGCTTCTCCTTGAAGCCTGGAACGCTAAATCGGGCGCTACACCGCCCTGATTTGCCGATCGAAATTGTATGGCCCGTCACCTAGTATTTCCATTGACAAATTCCGGAATATGACAAGAATTGCGATTTGAAGCCACTTATAGCCGTTTTTTCACAATTGGCTTATCATATCGCAATAGTATTTTTTGCGCAATTGAACCGAGGGGAAGGGTGGGAGGGGGCACATCAGCCGAAATCGGCGCGCCAGAGACAATTTGCTTTTATCCTGAGGCAAACGTTTAGTCAATTTTTCTGCGTGAAAGATAAAGAAAGGCTCAGGACCTGCGAGTGGCGAACTGAACGCTAATCCCCGCGTGTACAACTACTATCCTGAGCCTAGCTCTGGGACCAACCCAAAACGAAACCTATTTTCCCTTAGAAATTGGTTATTTCCCACCTGAGCTCCTTCCGCCCTAGGCTTGAGCATAGTTTCCACCACCTTTACGGCAATAAAAGGATAAATTAATCGCCGTTGATCAATCCCTTTGAGGAACGCGGCACGCATTCTACTTCCATTCAGAATCGTAGTGGCTTATTGAGTGCTATGTGGTCCGTACAATGATGGCGGGGGCCAGCCGATGTACAACTCAGTGTTTTATCCTGCAGTGTACCAGTCTGGTACTAAGGTTACCGTCCCCGGAGGCGGTTAGAAGACTTGCGTTGGCCTGGAAGGGATCGACCAGGGAATTAATCAGGACCGCTCTTATAGAGTGGTAAATGCGCTATTTGTCACTAAACCACTCCGCCCCAGAAACACATCGTACGAAAAATTAGTTTGGAGTGCAGGAAGAGCTTCATCGAATGGATATTATACATCTGGTCAAAAAGAAAAAAAATCGGTGTAAAAAACATAGTATCGCTATGGACTTGTTTCTCAGCCTAATACTATGAAATCGACAAAATGTCAACAACTCGCTGAAAAATGAAGTCTTAACGGAACATTCCTGGAAGAAAGCAAAACGTAACGCGCGTTTCGTGCCAGAGTACATATACAGTTTGTTTCGAAAATCTCTTCAATCAAGGCCATGCGTAACTTCAAAAAACCAGGAACAATCTATCATTTCTCTTTTACTACGAAAACGTATTACCGTAGAAGTTTTACAACCAGTCAAGTCAATGTCAGAGTGAGATTGGTGAAGATATGCAGTTGAAACCAGAGTCAGACCAGCGCGCAACGTCCTTTCCAAGCAGCAGGTGGGCGCGCAATGACAGCACAAAAAGCAAAACCGATTATCATTGAACCATTGACATCCGCTACAAGGACAACCAGGTGGATAGGCTAGGTTGTTGACTGTTTTCCGGCCGCAACCACCTACCCTGCAAGGCCGCCCTGATCTTCACAAATTTAAAAGGATGGACAAACTGGTAAGTTCCTGATAGAATGCGGCCCATGCGCCATCGAATTCCGTAATGTGTTTGGACTATAAACAGGACGGCGTAGATCGACTTTAATTGCGCCTTTTGCTGATTCCCATATATCGCTGCCGGTGCCTTCCGTAAAGGCTTGCAAATTCGTGTAAAACTATGCAACGTATGAGCTTCCTTTATACTTAACAAGACTCTACAGGTCTCACCAAAATGGGACGTGTACTTTAACAGGAACTAGATATAAGAAACTAGCAGATGTACAAAATGCTCCCCTCAAGTCGAACAACCCTAAATTTACTTGTAAAAATAACCCAACGTTCGCGAAGGAATGGAAGGATCGACCAAAGTGAACAGGAATCGCTGTACGGAACGTAAGCATAGTAACGGCATGTCATGGCCCTTGTTATGCCTGCACCGCTTCTCAGAAACATGCCCAGAAATGTTTTTTGCGCCAAACATTTCGAGAAACGAGACTGTTTGTTCTCAGTGAGGAATTCGTAAACACAGCGCCTCCTGTTTCTGGGGAAAAATTTTGCAAAATACGGGCCCTTTTCCCCTCTCATACGACCCCCTTTTCCTACCCTACTTACTATTTAGGTGACTTTTCCTGCTTTACTAGCCTTTCTTTCCAAAAATTTGCCATAGTAGAGAGGGTGGGGGAGGTAGCCGCCAAATAAGTACTAAAATTCTATTGTCGAAAATAGTAGCTCTAGGACTTCAGACTTGAATAAAACTTAGCTGTGCCGCCAGATAGGCCGTGGAGGAGGTAAAACCAAGAGGATAAAAAAACCCTTAACATCCACTGAACAGAAATGCTGTAAGTGCTTTCGAAAGTGAAGGTCCTTGCCCGATTCCTGTTCAAATTCAATTTGTCCTGGGTCATGCCGGGTTATTGCCGAATACCTAAGGTATAATGGACAGCAGAGCAGGCACTTCTTAGGCTAAGGCTTAGGCTTTTGAATTCTTCGGCTGCCCACTCCATCATTCTGCCACAAAGTCATCCAATCTCCCTAGCAAATGACCTTATATCAGTAATTCTAACGGTCATTATTCTGCGGACAGGACATCCATCAGACTAAAGGACAATTTATTGCACAAGTTTCGTAAATCGAACAAGAATCATGGGACAGCCTAATAAATTCACGATGAAGACGGGAGTATTTCCATGTGAAACTTCGGAAATAAATTTAGTTGCAGTAAACGCGCACGCCTCGGTAGAGAGTAGTGTGTGGTAGGAACGTTTGATGAGGCCATAAATCGCTTCGATCCTTCCAAGCGCTAAAGAAAACGACTCCGCCGGTATGTGCGCCAGTAAAGGTCATCTAGAAACTTTGCAAGGAATTGACATGAACAATACTAATATAAGGCATCATATTTCAATTTACACTCGCAATATAATAGACGATCTGTTGCGCTTCAAGGCTCTAATCGCTGGAATATTATCCAGCTTCCCTCTTGTTACAAACCTGTCGCATAGTGATTATTCTGTTAGTTCTGCTGTTCCTCCACAGGTATGAGGTGGAAGAGCTTATTACGGTTAAATTGAACACTGATGCTCAGGAACAGGTTTACAGTTACAAGTAGTACAAGTATTTTTGGCATTTGAGAGCGCTGGAAATGAGGCCGAAGAATAGGGAGCTATGACAGGAGAATCTTATTTCGCCGTAGTGGTGGGCGTCGCGTGCGACGTCGCGATCGCAAATTGACGATGGTCCAGGTAGTTGATGGCGACAACAAGCAATCCAGAACCGAAAATAGTCATGAACGTCTAGATGACGGGTCCACATGAAGTCCGGTGCTCCAATCGACAGGTTAACACGAGTTAAGAAAACGCCGCGCCCATCGCCGCGCGCGGCGGAGCGGCAAATTGCGATTCTCATGCTGGTCTCCCGAAGGATAGCGATACCCGGCTGCCGTTTCGACCTCCGCCCGCGCTTTTCTCAAGATGCAACACATGCGTCGATACCAAGATCTCTGTTGAAGCGATCAATACTTTGACCACCCAATGACTTACTATTGGATAACTTTGGGCGGGCTTGGTGGGAAGTAGCCTATAAAAACTGCAGTTAGGTACTCCGGACATTCTAGTAATCGTCTACCGCCGACCAGCCTCGACCTTCCAAGCCGGTGCAGCCACCTCTACGACGCCCTCTACCGCCATCGCCCGAGGAAGCCGACTGCTGTTACATCGCACAGCGGAACACTCAGCGGCGGAAGATGAGTAGAAGCAGAGGCGCAGACAAGAAGAGCGTCTGGTTATGGTAAAGTGTGCGGCTGGCAGTGTGCCAGCGCGGGAGGAGTCGCCACACGGATGAAGCTACATCCAACCACGTCCCGACGCACTTTTGAGGAGAGAAAGTGATACTCAGTGGTACGGCTGTACCCCTATTTACCCCGCACATGGTAAGAACCGGGATCCATGGAGGCGAGTGAGGAGTCTGTCTTCAGCTTCTGAATCAGTGTTAGTCCCAAAAGTGGCAAGATGCGGTCTTCTGGTATGGTAACGCCACTGTTCCCGATGGAAAACCTGATCGGGAGAGCGCCACTTATTTTCGAGCCCGCATACAGAGCGTCAAGCCGGTCAGCTCCTTCAGGCGTCCTTTGGGCCGTTTGCGAGCATCTTCAGCTGAAGACGTTTTACGAACGGTATCGGCCTACGTGCAAAGTACACGACAGCGCCATCGAAGTTGAGTTTAGAAACTCAGAATGCGTTCATACTTTGCGTCAGCGTTTGTTTGTACACCAGCCTTTTTAGCGTACGCTAGCGCTTTCAGCGACTAAGAGTATCGATCTAGCCTTCTGAACGTAAGCTGGCGTACGCTGAAGAACCGCACTCCTTCTCACAGCCTAACGATTAGAAATAAGCGTCCGACGATTACCCTCAAACTTTAGGCGTCAATTGAACTGTCCCAGGAAAACCTCAAGCTACACAGTAACGCTAACAGAATGCCCTTTCGCTGAAATCGGCAACTAGAGAAAAGAGCTGCTGTGAATGAAAGCTGTGATGCTGGAGGCACATGGGCTGTGTGACTTTGCGAAATGGTATAGATCATTCTAAAGTGGTGGTCTCGCTACCAGTCTCGAAAAACCTGTTCAGGCAGAACTGGACTGGAAAGATTCGACTTTCATAAAGACGGCAAGAAGACAAGAACAATGATGATTTCTACTTCGGCGAGTGATTAGCATTGTTTTC
>MU966697.1:15880-40720 GCA_036418165.1 Cooperia oncophora
GGTACAGCATCGTTGCGTGAAGCACTTGGGGGGTCCTACTTCTCCGCGGGGGAGGGGGTCGTATTTGGTGGTTAATGTGACAGAGAGAGGGGTCGTACGTGGTTTGGAAGAAATTTGCAAAATTTTTCGCAATTGTTGACTTTTCGCGTGTGGTGTTCTTATTTCATGTGAACTACTCACCCGCCCTCCGCCCCCTCCCCCCGCTCGACAGCGAAATTTTTGGGTAGAAGTGGGAAAATTTCCGAGAAATTTCGGAAAAAGTGCCAGGAAGCTGAAGAAATAATTTTTCCCGCTCCACATAGCTATACTACACCCCCTCCGGTCGACGGAAAAAACTTTCTTCTAGGTGAAAAACTGGAAAATGTGAGAAAATGGTAGGTAAGTGGTGGGGAAACTATCCTCATTCTAGCATAGAACTAAACAATAAATAATTGAATCGCTTGAGTATGACACTTTTCTATGCATTTCGCCATATCAGTAGTTAACACAGCAATGAACTGCAAGCAAAACCGGTTATGGAGCCTTTACCACGATGTTTTCTAGCCAATGCCCTAATGCCAATGCCATTACTGCCCCACCAAACTCCTGTTGCCATTCACCTTTTTCACATTTCTTTTGTAAGAAACTTAACTGTTTCAACTCAAATACACCTGCCACACCTCAATTTGTTGTGTGGAACAATGAGGGTGGGAAAGGTTCAAGATGTTCCCCGAAAGAAAAACACTCTTAAGAAAACCATTCCGTATGAGTCTGCCTAAAAAGAAACCTTGCCAAGGCAGTTGTGCTGGTCTCAGGGTACGGCGTGCGTTGAGGATCCTAGCTAATTTTTTCCTTTTCAGATGCACCTAAATATCCTCCACCCCCTCCCCCCCCCTTTTTTTCGAGAGTTAACAATTTTTTTTCAGGGAAAAGTGGAGGGATTTCTGGAAAGAACTCCGAAAATGTGTAGGAAAAGGTGGGGAAATCTAGGAATAATGGCAGGGAGGGTGGGGAACGAGGGTTATACTACAGGAGAAAATGGTAAGCGGGATAGAATTTTGAAAATTTTCTCCAGCGATAGGACGTACCCTAGCCAGTCTACAACTGCTACCGTCAACTTGTAGCAGGCAGCGCAAAAACTGCAGACTGATTTCCCCCGAAGATATGCGGGAACGATAGCACAACAAAAAGGTGGACGTTCAGCATTCGGCTCTGATATCCCTTTCCTTTTTACGCTCCATAAGCAACGAAAACGAGGTCAATGGCACAGATTATTCTTCAGAAAACTGAATGTTGTTGGGCTTGGAAAGGACACTTTGCATTCTCGCCAGGTCCTGTGACTACACGATAGGTTCTCGTCAAGTGTAAACGACGCTCCTGCAAAGACGCTCCTGCCTCCACACGAATTTTTAGGTCTACCCAATTGGTACACAAGGATCGATAAAGCCAGCTTAAGGCTTGTTCCAAGCCGAACTGCGCTCACAAATTGTCTTAAAGGCGGTTGGCATGATGATTTGGTGCTCGGCCTAAAATGCTAATTGGGAGCTATATAGTGGGGGAAATGGTGAAATAACGGAGTGAAACGGTCAAAATGCTGCGAAGAAAGAGCCCGCCTCAATGTGCTAGAAATCAATTTTGGACGAGTTTCCTGTAGGCATCTTGCCAATAACCGCTACCGAAGGTACGGCTGCATATGTGTACTCATATATCCATGCAGCATCACGGCCGCTTCATACCAATCCCTTCGCTTCATAATTTGCTTAGCAAATGAATGATTAGAGCGTCAGGAACGGTCGTCCATTTGTGGGCGGGCGGGCGTGGCGGGCGTTTGGGACGTAATGTTGTGGCTTGATAGGGCCCTTATAAGGGCACCTCTCTTGGGAAAAGGCATTATGCAGCGCCTGCTCAGGGTCGCGGAATTCCGTCCTGCCAGGCGTAATGATCCTACTCGTCTTGGGAGATTTATCGTGCCAACTGCCTTTAAAAGAGCACACCGCCATGTACTCCAATGGAAACACTTAACTCCTTCAAGGGATTGCAATCGTTCGCCATGGGCAGGGTACAGCATCGTTATGCGAAACACATGGGGGAGTACTTGCCGCTGGGGGAGGTCGTATGTGTCGTTGAGCGAATTTTGCCGCGTTGGAAAAAATTTTTTCCCGGTACTTGACTTTTCGCGGTTTTCCCGTTTCACATTTGCTATCCCCCCTCCCAGTTGGGTGAGCTGCCAAAGTTCTATACAAACTACAATTACTTTTTCCGATAGCTGTAAATAGTAGTTGTGTTCTGACGACCTCCTCCTCCCCCCTTAGCTCGACGGAAAATTTTTAGGGAGAAAGTAGAACATTTTCGAGAAATTAAAGGAGTAAGCTGGTAGGAAGCTGGGAACATGTAGGGAAGTGATAAGTAGGTGAGATCTCTCAGGGGGGAGGGTCGTAATGACACCACCATTTCACATATCACGTATCCGTATCTGTACCCTGGCCATGAGTACGATTCTCCGCAGCAATGCTCCTGAATAGCCTGTAGCCGTCATCTATACGCATCAGGGGACGAACGACCTCGCGTCACACCCCCTTGGCCTTTGCTCATGTTAGACGCCTACTGCGCACCCATCCAAGGAGGAAATATAGAAGCGTCCACTTTCAACCGCAACGTTCGATTTTTTTTCTCGCTATACAAGTTCGTCTACCATTTTCCTCTTTAACATAGACGGTAACCAACTTTTTCTGCAAAACCCCGCCGGTTCTGCAGCTCCCTATCCATCTCTCCCCCTCTTGCCCAACCAATACATTATAAATCATCCACCTATTTCTTCTCCACTCCGTCCATTTGTCATGTAATCCCTCCTCCTAAAGTTCACTTTTTCTGTCGTGTACTTGTAGAACGCTTGAATGCAACAATAAGAAAGATGGTTCTATTATACCAAAGACAAAGCCAGCGATTGGCGCCTCCTTACGAAATCTGCTCCATTGAACACATCCTGCTACTGCGCCTAATAAGCCCTTGGCAACTTTCCAAAAAAACATAACACGAAACACGCACGAATATCTCTCCCTCTGCACAAAATATGAGCTCTCAACCACATTAGTAACACAAAAACACACGGGAACTTTGAAACTGGTCAGTTTGAAACGCGACATTTCACGCCCAATAAATCTCAGCTCCGGCATCAGTTATATGGGAAATGGAGGTAGGTACAAATAGCCACGATCGGCAAGTCGAGGTCGATCGATAACAAAATCGCTAACCAAGCTGTTCCCATTGTACTGGCTTGAGCTGTTTCCTACTTTCTGTAGAACCTGAAGATTCGTAGGACTAACCCATCAGCCGGTGACTTCTCGAATAACCCTAAACGGCGCTCCACAATACTGCGTCCCATTGCTCGCGAAGCACTATGTTCCAGAAATCTCGGCGTCCTAGAAGACCCATAAATTGATAGGCATCAAAAAAAAACGAAGAAAAAAAGCAGTCACTTCCTATATCCACTGAGAGCGCAGCTAATTCGTACATAACTTGGTACACGATAGGCCGGTGTACCACATTCGGCAACTGCCAAATTATCCTCAGACATGAACTGTGACACACCAGCAAGTGGTGTTACCTGAAGGTCCTGAAAATTGGAACGTCGGCATTAATGTCGAAAAACTATTCTAAATATAAAAAAAATCCGTCAATACCAGGCTCTAAAAGTCACCAGGAAGATTATATAAAGCAACTGAAGAATGATGAATAAGTTTTCCAGGTCATGAAGATGAGAAAGAAATATGCGAAATCGTAAGAGAAAAGAAAACCTAATTGCCAGGCTCCGCTCGTCGTCTTCCACTGAGAAACACTGCGTTGAATTCATAATGACAGTTCAGTTCTATTCACGAAAATACCACTATTTGCGAATCTTATGCTGACAGTATTGATTTATGGGATGCTCGAAGGCCTTCACAACACAAATGATGTTTTGCTATACCCTAAGTAGGGTCATAGAAACGTCTGCATGCTAGGCACAGCGCCGTAAATTACCACTTTGTTCCATTGTAGTGTTTTCGAATGCACAACAGAAAAAACATGATTATGGTACCAAGTTCTCCCGTTAATGGGTGGTTTACGAGCACCAGCTAATGGCACACTCCGCTTTCATAAATGGTCTATTGTGCGGCCCAAGTGTTACTGACAAGGTGGTAAACAACCCAAAAGCGAAGAAAAATGCAGAAAAAAACCACCCCGAATGCCCCATATACAGCTCCATGCGGAACCGCATTTCTGCGTGCATAAGAGGATGTGTAGGAGTGGTCGGACGAGTTCTCAGTAGTTGGTGCCAGCTCTTTCTCCTTATCACCTCACTCTCATCACTCAAAACGGAGAGAACTAGGTGCTGAATGACCGCACTACGAGAAAGCCTTCAGAAATGAAAGCCGGGCGTTGTCGCGGTCAGTGGGCGGGGCCGTGGTATCGTCGCGAGCGCTTAGCGCTTTTTCATGTATTTTTGAGCTGCGAAAATAAGTACATCCTTCATGTTTGCGGGCAGGACTACACAAATCAAAGATGGCGTTTGCGCTAGAACAGCGGGCGTGCCCTTAAAATTGAGGAAAACTAAATAGTTTGTTGTACCCACCCTCTGTGCCCATCATTAAGAGAGGAACAACGCATTGTATAGCGATAATTGAATCAGATAAAATTACAATTATCATGTATTTATTAGTTCGGCTTAAGAGGGGGCGTTGTACACCTTCGCTACTTTCCATGGTCGTTGTATTCGTTGCTTTACAATAGCTAACAGGTATTCATTGCAACAGTTGACAAGTAGTCTTCAAGAATTTGACTGGTATCACTTCATGGCTTCACAAGATCACAAATATCTACTTGATGGCTCGGCTCGACAATAGGGAGCATCGAAATGCTAAGTGACCCCCAAGCCGAACTGAGCCTGAATATTTACACACGCCAATAAGTGAAATAAAAAATGCACATACCGTGCCACGTTGAAGTGTCACATGACGGAGATCGTTTTCACTCATCGCTGGACGAGGAGTGCCGAATTTCGGTTGAGGGATCGCCACTTCGCCGCTATCAGGTGATATCAAACTAATGTCCTGAAAATCAAAATCAGCTCAACGTATAGTAGAACCGAGCAATAACGCATTTATTTGAAAAAAAGGGAAACAAAGAAAACTCAAGCAGCAGAAGGATCATCGCGCATACAATTCAAGCACCCATTTAGAGAGGGCAAGCAGAAATTCACGAGTTTCTGCGCCGTTTTCCCGGAGGCACCACATGGTGCTGAAAGAGTTCACCAGGCCGCAATGTGAAAACTTAAAAGTGCAACCTGTTAGCGAAACGAACTAGCGGAAGTCCAAATACCCCACCCCACCCCAAAGACGAACAGCGCCCGAGTGTTTGGTCTCCACCTGACATTGTTCCCAAATAGTCGTGGTAGGAAAAGCAACCGATCTGGTCGCGATTCACCCCGTGGGCTGAAAAGCAAGGCTCCTTTAGGCACTATGTTAATTTCACACCAATTGAAACAACGTGATGACGCTACGACTATTGATCTATCATTACCGCCAAAATTACTGCCCTTCATCTAACGTCAAAAAAGCGAATGAATAGATAAAAATGTGAAGAAAAGTACCTTCTATCCCCTTCCCCATTCATTCAGATTGTTGATTCAAAGCTCGGCGCTCTTCAGCTTAGGAGGGCATTTCTACTTTTACTAGTACCTTCCGCTTGTTCATGTTACGGGTTACATTTCGGTGAGAGCTGTAAGTGTTCAGTGGAGCTGTGAAATGGTATAACTGAGCCACATTTGTTACAGGTATTGACAGGCCTTCACCAGATGGACTGAACTAGCTTCGCTAAGCATTGTTTGCTGCCCCCCTCAGGCCGAAGTTCGCCAAAAACCTTTGGTATAAAGAAATTTCTTCGAATTATTTGTTTGAATTAGGATAACACTGACTCTAACAAACCTTTTCGCCCTTCTTCGACTTTCTCCTAGACAGTCTGTTGATGAGAGTTCCAAATCGATGCGGAGTTTGTGAAGCATCACAACTTAAACGAACAAAAATGATTAAGTCGTTTCAGCTGCATTTCGTCCACTCTAACAAGTGCCACAGAAGAGGAATGAGTTCAACAGTCCAAAAGAATAAGAGCGGATTACTACTTTACTTATAATATTACTGAATATTTGAGAAGAAATGACAAAATAACTAATCTAGAAACAGACCTATCCTCGTGTCGATCACTGCTATCCGAATCTATCTCACGATTGCGACTTTTAGGTCTTTTTGGCGTCTCCGAGGCCTGTAAACGGCTGACAGCTGGGCTCTTGCTCCGTACACGCCTACCCAATCTCGCAAAAAAATTACCTGAATAACGAAAAATGAAAGAATAAGTAGTAGAATATTCGTAAATCACTCACCAACAGGCGATGCCTTGGTTCTTGCCTCCTCCACAGGCATTGCGAAAGCTAGAAAGCCTAGCTGGCCACTAAGAGGCAAGGGCTAAACAACACATGGATACTGCATTGAACGTGATCATTTTTACTACCAGGTATCAACGGAAAAACCTGACACTCGAACATATTGGAACTCATTGGGAAAGTTCTTCATACAACGGAAAACTGCAAGCAAATTTTTCAAAAGACAAAAAACCGTCGAAATTTCAAGCGTATCACCTGCATGTACAAAAGCAATAGAAAGTAAAAATTTGGGGAAGCACTGCTAAAAATAAAAGTAGTCCAGAGTAAACGATCAAAGAATCACAAAACCAGAAACTAGCGTACGTTGGTATTTTTCCGGCAAGTGATTCTGATTTATTTATAGCACTGATTTGTGTTCGATGGACAGAACAGCGGGTGAGAGCGAGAGAGGGGGAGAAGAAAAAAAGTAGGTTTTTCAAGCAGAACGCCAGTAGTTGATGTTACCCGCTCGACGGATGTTAGGATGTTCGCCGTCAAGGGGAGGGGTCGCACCCATGAAGCGGTCGCCCCATATGCCCCACATTTACCAACGCCCGCTTGACCCAGCATCAACACTCGAACAGATGAAACAACATTATAGATCAACTACTTCCTACTCGAGCGCAAATTCATACCGCTCGCAGAACAAGCCAATAAAATCTCTTTGCAGAATATAACAAACAAATAGGAGAATTGCCAAACGAGGTTGTTAGTCGGAACGTTTTATTGGAAAAATATTTCAACCATCTCTTCTTCTTCTTCGGAGGCCTGAAAACGGCTCAAGACTTTTGATTTGTTACCTTCCCGGCTAAACGTCTTCCCGCTCTAGCGTTCCCGACACGTCGGTCCCGAATATGAACAGCCCAGCAATAACTGCAAACAACTCACCGACGGTTCCACCGTGCGGAGCCTAGCTCACGCTGTGTGTTAGTGAAAATAGAGGTCGAATGAAACTCACTGGAGTGCCATAGTGGCGCATAAGCCAAAACTGTTACTGTAGCTCGCACACTGCCACAAACGGTAGGATTTCATTTGTAATTTATGACCCTGAACTGATCTCCTGCCATTTAAATTGGAGTGTGAGCTACAATCAGGGCGATGTGCGCTGCAGCAGTCCTGATTTACCAACACGAACACTCAAGTGAAACTCATTCGTCCTTACTAGTTCTACTAACACACCGTGAGCTACGCTCCGCAAGGTGAAACCTCTGTTGAGTATCTTCAGCTATAACCGAGTTGTTCAGAGGCATTCAAGACACGAGTCGGAAACGCTAGAGTGGGTAAGGCATTTGGTCGGGTAGGTAACGAATAGAAGCTTGGAGGCATGTTCAGGCCTTTGAAGAACGAAAAGGTCGCAAGCTTATTTCCATAGAATGTTCCGTCAACAACGTCGTTTGGCAGAATTTTTTAAAAATTCGGCATCTCGGCCGTGGTTACAACAAGGTACAACGCGGAAACGGTATAACGTCTCGGCAGACCAGTATGTCTCACACTGGACAATAAAAAAATATTCCATTGAGTTTAGCTTAAACTAAAGGCTAAGCAGATAAAAAGAAAGACGATAACATGTGAAACATGAAAATTTAACAAATCTACGGACCCACATGTTCATGAGATAGTGATTATTAACACAACGCGGTAAATAACAGCTCAAAATAAGGATACCGCGTAGTTGGACGGGGGTAACAGTGAACAAGATATGAAACATAGCTTAATCAGATACATCCGACTCGTCCGATCCAGCGTTTTGATTATTATTAGGTGGAGAAGCAGTGCTTCTGGATACTTCGGCGCTTCCACTATCAGCCAATGCCTGTCGCGCCTTCAAATAAACCGGTTGAGATGACAAAAAGCTTTGGCTATTCGGAACTACCATATCTTTAGATTGGCATGGGGGGAAGAGGGGATAAGCATGCTGTACTTTCGTTACATTCCGTCTTCGTGTCCAGGCGTCAAGTAGAAACATGTCTTTTGAAGCCAAAAAGTCACCAGTCAAGTTTGTAGAAACTAGTGTCAACTGTCATGAAACACCTTTCAACTCTTGTCTTATAATGAACACAACGATGGGAAGTAGCGAAAGTGCAAAAGCCCCCCCCCCAAGCCAAATTGCGCCCAACATTTCTGTAAATCAAAGAGGCACCTTCCATTCCGCCGTCAGACGAGCCTCTTCTGCAAGAGCCTCCTGCTCTATTTCTGCACCTAAGAAAGCAGTGTCCTTGATGTGTTTGGCAAGCGGTTTCGACATACTGAAATCATAAACCTTCACAAATTTTGCTGCAGCACTTCAACAAAACCAGAAAACAAAACTCACGAAAAGGCTCTGAAACGTTTGCACGGCCCAAAAACACCTCTCAGTTTGTCGTCGACAAAGCAGAACCGCTTATCTTTTGGATCGAAAAGGTTATTTGCCCGGATGTACTCCCACATTTTCGATATCACCTAAAACAAACAGATACACGAGAGATCAGTGAACGTTGACAACACTTACATCGCATCGTTTCATAAAGCGAGCACCAACAATGCTCTGGAGCTCCTCACTCAGCAAACATAGTTTTGTCATTCGTCCAAATTTACCAGAATGGTCTTCTTTGGGAGCATTTTTGTCCCTCTTCTTCGACTAAAGGCAATAAGTGTGATTAGCATATTATAAAGTGATGCTTCGCAGAAATTAAACGAAAACTGCTTTGAAATCCTCAGGACCATTAAACATGCGACCTTCAACTCCAACTTACCGCAAAACATCACACCATTCGAAATGGTAGCTAACACATCAGCATTCAGGAGTCACCATGAAGGTTCGAGGGAGAAAAATTCGCAGATTCTGTGCGCTGCGGAATTGGAGGAGCTGCAGATTTGGTGAGTGCAAATAGTGGATTTGAGGGTTCAAGTGGGAATGTTGCTGACTTTCAAGTTGAAATGTCGTCGAAAACAGTTAAAAACGGTCCGACTGATTCTCAGCAGTGGAAGAACATGCAGTGGATAGAGAGCAGAGACACTTGAGCAGAGACAAGATAATCGTGGGCAAGAGCTACGCTACTGCAAAGACAGCATCGTACTCCTAGACTAAGATCCAGCGGAATTCACAGTCTTCGCCAATGCGCGGTATCTGCGGAGTCTGCGGATTCCTCGAATCGATACGCATACATTCATTTTCCGCAATTCCGCGAATTCCGTGGAATCTTTGTATGTGAACGCGACCCAATGGGAAAAACTATTCGCAACGCCACGCAGCAGCTGTACGAGATGGGCGTTTCCCCATTGCAAGTATTTAGCGCCCATAGCCCGCACTTTCGACTAGCGGAAGTGACTCATCCTAAGTGACTGCGAAGCTGCGATGCTTATAAAGGGAAAAGATCTCTTCTCTTACCATTAGGTAACAACAGAATGTTTCATCAATTCAACCTTTACCCTGAGGGACATGAGGCTTGACGGGAGTTCACCCTAAGGAAATATGTTATGGGTGGTTGCATTGGGGTTTCCGTGCATTGCGGTTTCCAATTTTGTTGCAACCACACTGAAGTACTCATACAAATGAAAACTCGACGCAACGTACCCTATCCGAGCGGTCCGCAGTCTTTTTCAAGATTTGTGCCGCTTTGTCAGCTGCTGCTCTTCGTCGATGCTTAACTGCTGTCATCAAATCCACATCGCCATCTTCACCATCGCCCTTCAACATGAAAACAATAGCAACGAACTTTTCCAAAAAATCACGAGGATGAACAGCCATCAACTCCTTTTAAGTCTGAACAATTCTGCCTATGTAGCCGAAAAATTTGACTATGCTTAAAACGGTCCACGTGTGTAAAAAAAAAAAATAAAAAAACGTAAACACTCTGCATTGAAAAACACCATGCATATTGAATTAAAAAAGGCGCTGTGAATGATAAATACCATTCTACCATGTTTTCACTTTCATCCCCCTCCGTCACGCGATATCGGAACGAGCACCCATCAAGTTAAGCACAGGTGACAGCTAAGGCTCCCATTAAACCGAACGGACGCACAATTCCATCAGAACGTTCACAAACATCACCAATAGACCTCAATCGAATACCGACGTTGGGCGACAATACGGGAATAGCATATTGATTGCATACATTAAGCATAACGCTATCCCTTTTCAATCAATAAAAGAATTTAATAACCAAACATGAATTATGACCAAAACACTTTTGCCAAAAGTAACTCCCGTAGCCGCAACTACACATAAAACTCGCTCCCAAAATGTGCATGGAAATTAATGCACATAGCGATCAATTCCATATTAATAAATCAGTATCAATAAGCGCCACAGTATGGTACTTGCTATAAAATATTTTCGCTAAAGTGCAAGGGTCGGCTTGTCTTGATGGATTACAACTTGCATTATTCGCTGAAAAAACTTATTGGGGAGTGCCACACCTATGAACAGATACCGCTGTAAAGACGAATAGCACTTTAGCTGCCCATCAGCTTGACAGAAAATCCACTATCCCTCACTCAAATCCACTATCACTGTCTCAGCAAAAAAAGATAAAATGATTAAGGCTTTGTTGATCAATCCTTTTTCGGGATGCAACTGTGAACTATACTGGAGTATGGTGCTGTCCCGGAGTCTCATTACTTATCTGAATGTGTAATAACAATGTGAAACTCCAAAAGTTTATTCCAAAAAACTCAAAAGACAGCAAAAGTCTCAAAATTTTTAAAATATCTTATCTTGCGATATTTCGGTGCACTTTTGTGAATTAACGATAACTTTCGAGAGCTAGTCGATGTATTGGGTTGGCATGTAAGCAATGGCGTTTTTCTTACACAAATTTTTATACAAAGAGTGATGGTCGCTCCGTGTTTTATGCTGGTTCGATAAATAATTTTCCGTTCTACAAGGTGGTGTTAGTTCCTTCCTACCTTTCCATGATTTTTGTCGATTTTCGTTTCATTGAAATGGAGTGTCGGGTCGGCACAAAAATGAGTTTTTGACAACTTTTCGCACTTTATCTCAGCTCTCACATTACGAAGAAGCTAAACAGTTGTGATGTATATGATCAAGGAGAGATGCTTCCTATGACAGCTTGGAGTTGGTTCAAGCGATTAGGAACTGGGAGTTCGGACTTTAAGTGTGCATCACATGGGGGCCCACTTGGGGATCGATTGCCTGCAGAACCTACCCACTACCTTTCAAGAGTCTAAAATAAACGGAGGGTGATGCTTGATAATGATAAGGAAAGCATTCCATGACCTCGACGTTTTCCCACCCTGTGGTATGAATCACCATGAATAAGGTGGTTTCCAGTAAGCTCCCAGTGTGGTTCGATGCTTGCCTTGAGGTAGAAATGGAAATCTTCGAATAACTTTAACTATTGTAAGCATCTCCGAGAGACATAGCCTTTTGGCCATAAACTTAGCAACTAGGCATCTGCGGTTGTAATTTTTTCGAAAATGCTCAATTTCGCCAACCTGACAGTCCAGTCTGAGCACCTAATTATCAGTGAAAACAAAAACTAAGAGAACCAGGAAGACAAAACGCGCGAAACACACGTACATGCTGAGTTCCGCCCACATTGGGCAGTGTGTACTTGAGTGTTCATAGGTCAAAATAGGGTCAAATTAAGCGGGCGAAGCCACCGACAAAAAACTCACAAAACGCCTACAGATGATAGATGGAAATAAATGGAGGTCAGCTGCAGGTCGCCGAGTAAATAAGAAAAAGATACCCGCAGTGGGGAGATCTGCACCGATTGATCAGCGCTTGTCTCCAAGAATCATAACTCGATTCCGAAACCCACGCCCACAAAAGGCGTTTGCAAGTCAACATCTTTCAACATGACAAATTCCCAACAATCCAAGGGTAGCATGAAGTCAACATCTTTCAACATGACAATTCCCAACAATCCAAGGGTAGCATGCAGAAAATTTGGGGGACCGCTAATAAACGGAAGGGAATTAATGGCCGGTGAAGCCGTATTGGCCCCATTTCGAAAATGACAGGGAGAATACCCGTTGCACACGGAGAAGGAAGATCGCCTGGCGATCACGATCACTAGTGAATGTCAAACCTTTCTCTTCAACGGTCGTTTCTTCTTTGGCGATGCTCTTCTGTCGTCAACCACACCTTCATCAGAGGTATCGCTATCGCTGTCAGAGGCAGCATCGGCTGCAGCAGACTTTTCCGGACTGGAAACGAGAAAATCCGATGAAAAGTACAATGGAAGAGGGAACAAACCACCTCTGATTCTCCTCAGTATCACCCGGTTCCGATGGCGCCTGTGCAAAACGCGCTTTTCTCTTCTTTTTGATTAAATGTAGACTGAAAGGCTGTAGTATTTAACAACACAGGGCAACAATGCAAGACAAACTTGAAGAAACTCTTACAGTCAGATGGGCTCGGATTTTAGAGCTGGTTATCTTATCGAGACCCTCTTTGTTGATCATTCTTCTCTATAGCATCCATGGCCTCATTTCGGTCAACCGGGAATGTGTCCTCGTCAGAAGATGACATTCTTAAAAGCTAAAGCTAAAACTGCACCGAGGGTACTATACTTTTCCAATAAGAAGAGAAGGGAAAGGAAATCACGAAAAACTAAAAAAGGAGATTTCCAGCGATTAGACACAGATCACATCACATAACATAGAAAATTATTGATTCCTGTCAAAGGGTGAATATGCCACAAATAGGCATCGTTATTGCATTCATAACTGACAAGCAACACCCGAAATGCTACCAAACAACTTCTAATTTGTTCAACACAATCAGCTGAAAATTTCGCAAAAATCGTGTGTGAGGGGGCATTACCTTTAATCTTGTTATGCCATTTTGCAAAGACCTGATGACCCTTGTAAAGCTACAATGTAGCGAGAAGTTTATTTTCACGCCACTCTCCCGTAATCTTTTTTAGATTCGAAGGCATCTAGTGGAGAAATGTAGGAAAAAACGATTGTGGGCCAAGGAGAACAAAGTTTCGTCTCTTTAGAAAAGAGGAACTAGGCACGCTTACGACTAACACAACACCATCAGAGATGTTTCGTTTCGTTTTTGACCCCAGATGAGAGGGGGTGGGAAGTTGATGGGGAGATGCCTAGGGACAAGGAGCGGTGGGCGAACCCATTCCTTTGAGTTGGAATCTCAATCGAAACAAAGTGGGTATCGTGTCATTTTCTCGGAACATTTGAATAGAAGAAGATTTTAGTTTTGAATACATCTAGTGCTCTGCTGGGGCAGTACAATGGAGCAAAACCCGTAGAGTGTAGCTCGTACCATTTAGTAGCATTACAAGAATTTACAGGCCTTAACAAAATGACAGGAAGTCAGCACGTTGGCAGGAACTGGCCCTGCCCTCTCAGCCGATTTATTCGTCAGCTTAAACAATACAAATTTGTTTTCATTTCACATTTATTCATACACTACACTAGAAGGTGTGCTCAAAACAACCGAGCATCCATGGCCAGACCGTTAGAAAGCTAACTAACTAGAAAAATGTAGTTTCGTGAAACTAAGCGTGTCGTTCTGTTCTTCCGAGGTTTCTAGATGAATTTCTAAAAGCTATATGTATTTTGATCCATATCCCAAAACCGCAACCGCTCAATAAAGGTGGACGAAATCGAAAATCAAGAATAATTTTACTTCTGTCTGCAGTTCATAGTGACCGCAAACGTCCTTTGAACTACAAGGATATTTTGGTCCAAAGAGCGACGCTGCATTCTGTTCTTAATAGATAGCTGATGGAACGACGATGTTTTTGGAAGCGCTGAAAAGAGCTAGGTAGCCCATTGCTCACTATCAAGAGGCATAGTAGAGAGTTAGATAAGTCAAAAATACTCTAAATACGATTTAAGCAAAAGTGTACCTTAAAAGGGAGCGAAAGACCGGAAACACTTCGGCGAGAGCCGATTTTTCACTTCAATAGCACGCAGGCTTGAGAGTAAAGTTAGCACTTGCTTGAAGAATATTGAAGTGCCTTCAAATAGACTTGCAACAAATCCTCACCTGAACTTCTAATATTACTTTTTTTAAGATTCTAACTCAGTCTGAAAGAAACCACTTATGATTAGTTCAGTAAGAACCATAAAGCAACAAAATTGAGATCATCCTAATAAACTGGTGTGGAAATGAAAACATGTCCCCCTTCAGACAGACTATCTCACAGACGATAATTCGAAAAAAAAATAGAAAAGTTGGCGGAACAGTTCAAGTAAAAATGACTGGACCCGTGTTTAAGTTGGAACGACATGTTCACTTTCAAACAAAATACTAACTCGTGCTCAAGGCAGAGGAAAGGGCAAGCTTCGGAAAGACAAGAAACGAATTTTCATAAAAATGAAGTATTACGACTGCTTAGTTCCTTATACCACCAATTATAAATAAGAGATACCAAAAAACAACAAAAAGTTAGAGAAAAGAAAGACACGAACATTGAAATCTTAGGTTACAAAGCAAACAGGCGAAATATTCACCAAAACGAAATGAGTGATACCATGATAAACCGAATTCAAATCAAGCAGACGTGGAATTTCTCAGGATTTTGCGGAGCATAAAAAATCGTAAAATAATCTGCTCCAAATGAACTCAGGGCGCGCATTCAAACGTTGGCAGCGATCTTTTCGAAAACGACCGATTTCTTTCCGTGGTTAAAACATGGTCTGTGCTGAGTTTTCTACCACATTCTTGAATGAAAGACTTTCGAGCTTTCCGCAGTCAGAAACTCCGAAATAATGAGCTTTTTTGTGGGTAAAATGCTATATTTTAGAGCTTTGGCATTATTCCAATAAGCTGAGAACTTTTTCTGCAATAGTTCGTGCTGATAAGGGACATCCCAATTTTACACAAGATGTCCCTCAAAGCTACGAAGAGCACGGGATTCTTTCCACTATTCTTCTTCAATTTTTTTAATGCTGAACGGGAAATGGCGGTTGATGGGGGGTAGGAATGATTACCAGCCCAGAGGACAAGGATTTTGGTTCGAGCGCAAGGGTTAGAAGCTCCGGGCGACGACTTTCCCTAGAGGATTTTAATAATTCCTTGAGGAGAGCAGTAATTCACTTGATCTCACTTATATCAAGTTCGAGATGTGAATAATGAACTGCCGGCCAGCTCATCAACCGAGAACGCCAGCTTTACGATCCGGCAACAACAGTTTGCAAGTTTACTGCTTTCCCCCCCCCCTTTTCTACCTAGGAATGGGAGTGAGATGTGATCCAGGGAACAGAAGTAGGAACTCTAAAGCACGGAGAGGAACCAGGACCTTATTCCGTTCAAAATTGGCGGCCGTTACGTGACAGATTGGCGCCAAAATCAGCCATCGCCGAGAATCGATTTGAGAGCGGGACGACGCGCGCGTCATGCCGCGCGGTTGGCTTGTCGCCAGTCCTACATTGGGAAAACCTTTGGCAGTCGCTTCGAGAACTATCGTTTTCGTTGTGAGACCAATGCCGTCTATACCTTCAGCTCGCTCGAAGGTTGCGGTGGATTTGTGAGTTTAAGGATCGGTGAATGGAGTCCACACTGGGCTATACTTTTGACACTGCGCATATAGAAATAAAATGCGTCTTTTCTTTCTTTCCCTCATGTCATTTTATAATGATGATTTCCAAAGGGGAGATTATCTTCACCTTTGTCGATCCTCCGCTGCGTGATCCTTTTTTCTCGCGTCATCAATTCGGCGTAAGATAGAACGGGGTCAAGGAAGGGGAAATGGGGCGGAGTTGCTTGGTGATCAAATGATCATCTCATATGGAATATCTTCCGCCGACCCTCCTTTTCTTTTGCCACCTAGTTTTTTGACATGTTGGCATAGTCGTTATCACTGAAGTCACTCAGGGCCGTGTCAGCGACACTTGGGCTGGCGCAGGCCCGTTTTCCATCGATCATTTCGGTTCTTTGTATTCAATAAGTTGTAGAGAAAGGGCTGCCGCCGCGCCGAAACGCACGCGCTGCTGACGCACCCCGACTGACCTCAGTGGTAGCGATTGTACTAGAGGGGGGGGGGGAGGGGGAAGGAGACCAGTGCTCGTTGCATGTTCACACTTCACGATCTCATCGATCAAGCGATACGATTGCGAAGTATGAACGTGCTCTTGAGCTTAGTGGAGACTATGTTGCCCCGCGAAACTAATCTTGGACTACCCTGGTCGTCTGCTGTCTAAGCCTCAGGTTTGGTTAGGGGAGGGGACGCAGAGACGCGGTCAAGTGGTCCCCCCCTCTACGTAAGAGCGCGTTCAGGCTTCGCGATCGCGCGATCCGATCGCGCTACTGGGATGGGTGAAATTCACACCCGAGGGAGTCATGTTTATTGTGTTTATTTAAAAGAGAACAAGAACAGTAAGCATGAACAAACATGACCCCCACCGGTGTAAATTTCACCCATCCGAGTAGCGCGATCCTAGTCGAGCGATCCGATCGCGCGATCGCGAAGTCTGAACGCACTCTAATGCCTGATTCTCGATTCTTGTGGGCGTCGTTTGCGCTTATTTGAATTCGAACTTTTAGCGCGGAGTCGTGTTACCCACTGAACTTCATTTTTTTGTAGCGTCGCTGCACATACTATACATACATACTTTCGAGAAGCCTTCAATGGAAGATAGACCAAAATGTGGTGCGTGGTGCCTTTATATATTTGAGCTCTACCGGTTTTGCTATGATCAGGAATGTTCATTTGCCGAAGTGGATCTCACTATGGCTGCGAATTGTAGGAACAACAGACTGGTGGTGCGGATGCTGGGGCATCTCAGGGGGAGGGGCGTTTTGGGCGCAGCGCCAGACCTTTCATCACTAATTTTGGGAGCTGCAGGCGACTACAATTGGTGGTAAATGGCTCGCGCCGCGCCACATCCAGCTCCTTCCCCTGTGACGCCCCAGCATCCACTGCGAACAATATGTAAGCACTTCACTGTTTTTTTTTATAATGCATTTCCAATAGGGCCAGATGAGGATACACTCAGTCCCATCCAGCGAGAGTTACTGTGCGAAGCTAATGGCTCTGCAGCTTTCTCCAAGCCAAAATGTAAGTTTTCTGTCCTCGAGAACAGGTTTGTGGCACTGTAAAGCTTCTTATTTCAAGCCAGCTTTATTTCCAGTAATTGATGGGAAAAGGGATGCCGACTTAAGAAGAGCTGTGTTTGATGCTGTTGTGCAGTTGTCAGAGGTTGTATCGGAAGGTGTTCTCAAAGTGCAGGTAAGTTTGAGGATTACCCAGAACTGTTTTTTCGACGCATTTCGCTTTGGGAGCTTTGTTTTTCAAAACAGAGGTTTCCAGCTCCCCTTCCTGCACTGCAGCTCCTGGGATGAGGTTATTGAAGAGCGATTCCTCGGCAGCCCACGTTTGTGTGGTTTCCCTACGTGTGGAGAAGCTATTGAAGTGCAGCTGAAGAAGCAAAAATATTTCATAGACAGGCATGCCCGGAAGGTTACTTTTGTTGACTTCTTATTGAGAGACGGCCAAGACAACCGTAAGTTGTCGCTCCGTCGCGCGCGGCGTTTTCCTGAGTTGCATTAGCCTGCCGACTGCCAGCACATCTAATGTATGACGGCATTGTCGTCATCTACGAGCCAGAAACATCGTAAGTCACGTGCGCGACGTCCACCAACGCGGCGGATTATGATTGTCTTGTCAAAAACTCCCTCTTATTGCTATCATTAATAAGTGCATTTCATTTATTTATTTCGATAGCCCATCTTATGGTCTATGATCGCGACTCTTTTTAGATTTATGAGCATCGCAGTGAGAGTGACATGTATTGTTCTCGTTCGTGCATGCAACGATCCGCTTCTATTAGGGCGCAGTTAGCCGATGAACCGTTGTGGCTTTCTGGGGACATTTCGAGAAGAATGCGTGAGTCAACAACGGTCATTCAGAACCCCGTATAGCCATTTTTACAGCTTTTAGTTTTTAGGTATGTCGTATAAGATCGAGAGGCCCGTGGAAGAAAGTGGAATGTTTGCTAAAACGAGAGAGATTGAGGTTGTGCGAGCAGTTGAGGAGAAGCTCAGTGACTTGAGGATCAGAGAAGGAGAGTCGTCGACGGAATCCGAGGTGGAGGATTACGCAGACGATGAACGGGTAAGTGAAGAATGAATGAGACTTGGTATCAGATTCGTGTGGGAGGATAAAAATACTGATTACGTGGGCTAACCCGCGAGTCATCGTGTAGACCGTCGCATGCAAAGAGACATACGATGTACAAGACAGTGTTCTTTCTTCCCGAACGGATCTGGTTGCGATTCACCGTCCCTGGAAGGTAGAGGGCTCCGATGGCTCAGTGAGGAGTCGACTCAAGATTTCACCCCTGACTGGGCGAGTGGCCCCTTAACTGTGGTGGATAAATAAGTGCATTTTTCCGAAAACCATAAATTGTTTTCAGGATGTGAAGTCATTCATCAAAACTGTTACGAACCTGATTGGTGTTGAGGACGAACGACAGAATATAAAAGAAAGCGGTAAAGGAGCGCCGTCACCAAAGCTCCCCTCTGATGCACCTGAAAAGCCCAAAGCAGTGTCAAAAACCGCCACAAATGCATCCGCCAAGGCTTGTGCAGGCCAGCGACCAACGTCTACACGCCGTCTGAGTGAACCACCGGCAGTAAATGCGAAATTACCGGATCCTCAAATGGCATCCAAACTTTCGCTGACTCAAGCAGAACTTGAAAAACTCTCACGATTGAGGTAGTTGAAGTCTAATTGAAGAGAAACTGTGCTTCAGCTTCATTACTAATGTGGAATTTCAGATCCAAGTATTCGAAAAAACCCAAGCATGGATAAGAACAAAAAACGAACTATAATGTTGAGCGTACGCCTGCACCCTTTCTTTCCGCCATTACTTGAGGTATTAAAAACTATAATATGGCTATCAACCAGCGCAGTTCATAATTGATTAGTACTACATAAAGGCGTTCAGCGAGAAAACTGCCAATTCAGATGAGGACAAGAGTTCCATTCTATGTGCAGGCACTGGCATTCCGAAATCATGAGGAATTAATGGGTTCGTACGCGCGCATAATTACAAACACCACGTATTTAGGCTCTTTACGAGGACTTTCTAGACCGATATGCCGATTCTATTTAAATGCAGCCGATGCGACAACCTGGGTTTTGCCCAGGTTCCTCAACAAATCGTTGATTCAATAGCACGGATAGAGGGTGTTAGTGACGCGTGTATGAGCGCTACGCATGCGCGGCTATTCTCGCTAATACAAGACCCTCCTGAGTCGCAACAATCTGGCGCGCAAAGGCCTTGCCAATGGCTGCCTAAGCTCGACGCCCCGCTCATACGCCGCTATTCATTTGCAGCGATCATGACTGTATATGTGGGACTGTTGGAAGGGTAAATTCTCACAGGATAGAACCATCAGAACCCATAATTAACATTTCTCATACTTTACAGCGATTGATATACTCGTTTGTGGTTCAGATCCTGTTAGAAGAGCTAGAAGAGCAGATAAACTCCTGCTGCTGTAAGCTTTGTCCTCCCCTCCTCCCCCCGCCCCCGGCCCAACGAACACTCCCATTTGTCCAGGGCCACTTGATTGTACATGATATGCTGACTTATGGGCAAAAGTCAGACTTTATGCGGGATTAGAGCCGCACTTCTCGCCTATCGGGCTGCCAGGTAACCGGGTCCGGGTGGTTGGCATAACCTCGTATAGAAGGATCAAACCAATGGTTTCTATACCCTTTGTCCCATCCCAGCGCACCAAACGAATACGGTTTGAGGGTCTCCGTAATTATTGATGGACGTAGAATATGTGGCTCTTCCCATAGGAATCCATCCTCAAGGCCAGTGCTTGCTAATATTCGTAATAACCAATCAAAATTCTACTTCACTTCATTAATCAGCTGGATTTCAGGGGCTGGATTACCAAGCGAACTCATCAGTTATTGCGCTCAGGAGGGCTCTGCATTTCTGATTCTGCTGACTCACTCATGAAACAATTCTTCCAACCATATGGTGAAGACAGTGCGGTGGACAGGGTAAGAGAAATGGATTGTTTCGCTTGTATCTACTCACCCGGGCTATAATAAGCGCGCTAAATCATACAGTCGTTCGCTAAGGATGATGGGGCATGTCAAGGAGGATGGGTTTGGCACGGGGTCAACCCGTCTGTTTTCTTTTTTTTGGCAAGGGACATGATGTATCCTATCGCTCGTATCAGTCGGTTTTCCGCAGGTTGTTGTAGCTTACTCGCTTCAACAACTGGTGCATAACTGACTGACGCCGCGCTAAACCCCGCCCTACTGACACGTCCTTTCATCCACAGCGAAGCGATGCTTTAGCATCATTCATTTTTCACTCCTATTCGATAAATCTCTTTATTTTCCCCAAATTGTCCAGACAGATCTTCCAAGGAATCTTATTTCAGAACGAAGTTCTGCTTCCATGTGTGGATTCCATTGATGTTCAAAAGAAACGTCTGCATATATTTCTCGATACGGTGAAGAAACCGTGAGTGGTTTTTTCTCGAAAAAAAAACTTGAATTACGAAGTTTCAAGGATATGAAATGGTGAAACATTGACTCTTGAAAGGAGTCCGAGAGACTGGCGATTCTGTCGTGAATTAACGGGATCGACACCGATCACGCCGCGCGCGGTCGTCGGCAGTGTCAAAGTTGCATTACCGTATGCATAAATTTGTCGTTAATTTGTCGTTAGTGGGTTTACTCTGGTTCACGAAAGTGTCCACAAAAGTAGCAATGGGATGGATCCCCTTGGTAGTTCGGGCGAGCCATGCGAAAAGACAGCTCGTACACGAAGGTTGCGACGTCGCAGTCCACGCCCACTCCCACAATAAAAACGCTACATATCCAGAAGTTACAGGTAGTGTTGTCATAGTTCTTCTTCGATGGATTCTGATGATTTCTCTTTCTCTAGTTTTGCTCCCGCTTATGATCCTCTGCAGCCGTTATCGTCTGAGTTTCACTGCAGCCACTCATCTCTGCAAAAATTGCCCAGAGTGTTCTCTGGCTCGAGGCACACGACCAGCTGTCAACCTCGGCTCACCTGGTCTACCTGATCTTTCGAAACCCCTTGCGAATAGGGCTGTGAACATCTGGTCTTGTCATCAACATCTCGACCGTCGTCAGAATGCGGAACTTCGGATTCCCTCCACTGGTTGCGTGTAGCGGAAATCGCTCTTTGCGGGTCTAATGAGCTGTATGCCTCGTGCGTGATAAATGCGAAACACTATTGTTGTGGTCTTGACGTCAGAAATGTGTCATTTGGCGCAGGTTTGAAGTGTGTGAGTGACCACGGAACAACTGGTTCCTTTTTTACAGTTTTTTTTATGGATAAGTTTATTTTTTTAATAGCCAATGTAATACACTTAGCCCAAGCAGACTACTTCATTAAGACACGGCATTCGTTTCCGCTTCATTCTGGAAACTGAGTGTGGCGACGTGGCTGCATGCTTCGCTTGACATACTCTCGCTTATTCATTACGGACTGGTCGGTGCCGTATCAGCGCAGTAGGATGCGCACATGTTGAAGCGCCGTTTCTGCGAGCCTTTATCTTTGGAAACGCGTATGCGACAAAAAGTGGTAGAAAACGAGTAATACGAAGGATATAATGCTGTCATGTCATTTGCTCACTTCAACAACTGGTGCAGAAAGACTTTGGCACCGCGGAAAACGCAGCCGCACTGACCCGCCCCGACAGTCCGTAATGATGAGGAGTGTACTCATGCGACCGTTTAGGTGGACCTTATATTGCCCGGAGTGGAACAATTATAGACATTTCTGCACAAAACAGGACTTTTAGATGGCTCAGATAGAAGTATCCACGAGGTTTCGTAATAACGCCCTCCGCATCTCCATGATATAGAGTAGATGGTCTTGTACGTCTTAAACAGAGCGCTTCCGCAAGGTTCACTTGTTAAAACTGTATCGGAACTGATAATACTTTTTGAACGGGTTTTTAGTCCACTACAGTTACTCCTTGCATTATATCCGTGTTTTTCAGGCTCTCAGTTTATCAAAGAGAGCTGCAGTTCTCGTTCTCCAGATTCAACTGGCTCTATGTCCTGGTGCCACATTTCACCTGGAACCGAACTATTACTGATTTCTCGAATGATATGCTGAAGCTGATATGTCTCACGCTTTTGAAACTGTGAGTCCTCACTTATTTGAAAAATAATGAGGGGTGATTCCGGCTTGGGGGAGGGACGCTTGTTGTAGCTCAGGAGTTTTTTACCTTATTCCTTGGTTAATATTAACCGTCTCACCTTGATGAGACCCTGCAGGGCTTCTTGTCAGGTGTTTACGTAGCCAATTTCTTAGCTTTCACAACTGATAACAGGTCTCTACAGGAAAATCAGCAGTAATCGATGGGAATCACCGAAATGCCCCTGCGAAGCTGAAAAGGCGCTGGAATTATTAATTATTTCGGGCGCGTTTAGTCTTCAGGAGATGCTTCTCATGCGCACAGTTGGCGCCAATGTTTTCTTCCCCGTTAGTATCGACAGATTTTACCGGCTGTTGGACCATCAAGAGTGTAGCGCACACCCCCAGGTGGTCGTCAAGGATCGAGTCAGAACGATGTTTATGATATGCGTCACTTATTTGTCTTCTATTCTGCGCTGTGAAAGAGGATGACTGTATTGGGGGGTTGGAAACCATGGACATTGTTCAACGAATGCACGATTTCCAATGTCAGTGAGTCAAGATCTCGTTTTCCCTCTATTCCCAGGCATTCGCTTGAAAACCCTCGCGCTCAACCTTTTTTTTATTGTTTTGCGATGATTCTTGCTACGATAGGGCATGGACGGCGTTTGATAGGGGGGGGGGGGGGGGGGGGGGGGGGGGGTGGACTGCCAAGGCGGCCTTTTCCACCAATGGTGCAGTCGAATCCGCAAGAATTGGTAGGAAAGACTGCTCTATTTTTGCTCCAGTTCACGCTTCTTCCACACTGTACTGCAAGAGATAATGGGCTATATAATGATATATATCGAAATCCTGATATCGAGTAGGAGCTGCATCCTTGAACTTAACCTGAAGGAGTCTACGCCTCTGGTAAGATATTTTCATCCTGACAAAATTGTTTTCGTGTCTTGTCCAACACAGAACAAGATGACAGTTGTCATAGACTGGAATATTACACGAGTAACCAGTTCCGTGCCATGTTCAAATGCCACGCCTACCCTGGCTCAGGGATAAGGAGTGTACCATGAGCAAAACTTCTGGATACTAAGGATGCAGAAGATTGATAATGCATTAAATTTTCCTAATTTTGTTTAAATGACAACTGAGACTTTGAAAGTTGTCGCTCATATGCTTTGAATATATGTTGCTATCTTGCTGCTTGCGGGGGCATTTTACGCTTTCGCTAGATCTTTTGTTAGTCATGTTAACTAGAAGGTTTCACCTTTTGGTCAGACCTTTAAAGCTCTTCTAAACTGTGGAATTGTTCGAGCGGAGCACTTAGGTCAATGATTTCACAGGTCTCCAAGTGAACCTGTGTACGCAGCTGAGTTCATTTGGTGACAGCAAGCAATACCAAGAGTCAAATGTGGCATGGCGCGCTTTGAATAGACTGACTTCAAATCTTGGGTTATTTTTTCTGGTCTTTCACTGGAACCATTAATTGCAGCATTTCGAAATTGGATAACGCAGTGGAAGATGCGGTGTTCCCAGCAGGACAACCATCAGAGAAATTCTTGAGCTGCTTGTCCAAACTGGGTGTTGAGCCTCACGCCTTCGACACGCTGGCTGCAGAGATTCTCGAGAACCATGAAGAGACTTCCTAGCCAACAATGTCATGCATTTTCCATCTATTCTTAACATGTACGTAAATAAAATGCGGGATATCACAATCCAGGTGAAAAGGTGATAATAGAAGGCTGCCTACTCGATCTTTGGGTGTAGTTCAGCACATCCGTGTCGCGGCGGGTCTGCGAAAGAGGTGCTCCAAATGGTAACACATGCGCGGCATTCGCACCAGGATCCAGTTCATTCGACACGGCAATGCCAGCCGCAACCCGGATGTCCTGAAATGCAGGCTTTACTGTAAATGAGCGTCTAGAATGACTTTCTGTAATCCGTAGCTATCCGTTATCCATTTTGGTATGCATTTTTAACAAATGTTTTTTTCTGTCATTTTCGGATGTCATTTTTGTGTCATTTTGATTGCATTAGTTTGTACTTTGTGCATGTATATAGGGCTTGTTTGTGCCGTGATGAATTTCCTATGCGGTCCAAAGCAAGGCCAAACGCAGACCCTAGTCATTTGCGCTCTTCTGAAGCCGCGTTTCCAGTCGGGAAGAGATCACTTATTACGGTGCGGCGTTGCCCACCTCGACTACCGTAGCAGAATCAAAAGTTAGTCTGCTCAATGTGCAGTCATCTTCGCTGCCAGGGCGTGTCAGAGGCTTAGGTGTACCGCAGCGCCAGCCCGTTTCCCAGTAACTTTTGTTGCTTGCCCGTTGTGAACGATTGGTGAGAACGAG
>MU966698.1:0-67115 GCA_036418165.1 Cooperia oncophora
CCCTTCTCCAGCAGCTCTCAGTACTCCATGCCTCTTCTGGACAACCAACAGGACAGGAGAACCTTTTTGGGGTGAAGGTCAGCCGGTGGCTTCTGGCTGTTCTCCTTTGTCGACCCACTGCTGCTTCCTCACAGGGTTATCGTAGAGGACCCACTTCTCATCTCCAGTGATCATCAAGTAGAGAAAGTGAAGCCTCTTTTGGAAAGTGAGGAGAGAAGTGCAGGTGGTCACCCTCCTCGAGAGACCATAAGCGGACAGTTCATGTGGGACCCATCGACCAAGCTTTGCTACCTTGCCGGCTTTTCTAGTCCACGTGCAACCGTCGAATGATCATAGCTAAGCATGGTCGCCATTTTGGTGAGGTACGGGTCCTCCTCCACGGTGGAACGTCGTACTTCCAAATCCAACTCCATCGGCCGACCCGACCTCGAGCATCTTCGAGAGAAAAGTCTCCTTTCTTGAATTTGGCGAACCAATTCTTGCATGTCATGTAAGAGATGACGTCCTCACCGTATGTATCCACCAGCTTGGTATGGGCTTCCTTTGCATTCCAGCCGAAATCGTGGAGCAAAACCAAACAGTGGCGTTTTGTCACAGTGCATATTGTGCGACATTGTGTACTGCAAATGCAATATCGGTGAGTGATAGCTAGTGTAATGAAAGAGTATAATGTAGACGTCGCGCACACGTGATGACGTAATACCAACATCCATGCGAACGAAATAGGAGAGGATCAAACACGTGTATAAGAACTTATGCAACAACCTAATACAAAATCCCGTGAACCTTTCCAGAAACCTTCCAGAAGCTCTCGCAAAAAGTTCCTGCACACAAGAAATCTCTCGCAAAGTTTTTTGCACACTGCAATTCCCTCGCAAATGTTCCTGCATAACTAAAATTTCTCGCGCAAAAAATTCCTCGCAACAACATCTCGCAAACCTTCCCGCAGAAACTCTCGCAAAAAGTTCCTGCACACAGGAAATCCCTAGCAAAAAATTCCTGCACACAAAAATTTTGAAAAAGTTTCCTGCACTCTAAGAAGTTTCCGCAAAAAGTTCCTTGTCCACAACCTCTCGCAAACCTTCCCACAGAAACTCGCAAAAAGCTCCTGCCCACAAGAAATCTCGCAGAAGTTTCTTGCACACTATAAGCTCTTGCTAAAGTTTCCTACAGTTTAAGACCGCAAAAGTTCCCTGCACACATCCTCTTGCAAACCTTCCCGCAGAAACTCTCGCAAAAAGTTTCTGCACAAAAGAAATCACCTTCCCGCAGAAACTCTCGCAAAAAGTTTCTGCACAAAAGAAATCTCTCAAGTTTTCTACGAAATAAACTCTACTCAAACGTTCTGCACACCAAGATCTCTTGATATAAGTTCCTGCACGCAAGAAATCTCTCGCAGGAATTTCTCTGCACAGAAGGATCTCTCGCACGAAATTTCCTACATAAAATAAATCTCTCACGAAAAGTAAACTGCACACCAAGTCTTTCGTAAGTAGTTCACTTCACACAAGAAATCTCTCGCAAAGTTTCTTGAACGCTGCATGCTGAAATACTCCCCCAAAATGTTTTTGCATACCACAAAGCTCTCTCCTGCACACCAAAAAGTTTAAGAAAAAAGTCCCTAACAAAAAAAACTAAAAAAGGAAACCTATCGTCAAATGTTCCTCGCGCAACAGAGTGCTCTCGCAAGTTTATCGTACACGAAAGTGTTTCAGGTTGCTTGCGCAAGATAACACTCCAGTCAAATGCTCTTGCACACCGAAATCTTCCGCAACAAAATATCTGCATATCAAGAAACCCTCGCCAAAATTTTCTGCATACCGAGGAGCTTCGAAAAATGTTCTCTGGTCTCCGGAAAGTTTCAGCAAAAAGCTCTGACACATCAGAAAGCTATCGCAGGAAATTATCTGCACAAACTAAAGCTCTCGCAGAAAATTTTCTGCACACCATGATCCCTCGCGAAACATTTCCTGAACACCAGATTTCTCTCGCATACATCTCTGCATAGCATTATTCGGAGGATCGTTTAGCCGATTTTGGGAGACAGCTTTGGTTACGTTTTTCAAATGAGTATGGCAATATTCATCTCATCCCCTATGATCGAAATTGAGATCCTTCTGAACGCTGGCATTGCCTGCTTGGTGACGCACAGTGACATTGAAGACAGACGCAGTGAAGACTCAACCAATTTGTGCGTTTTTTTAGCTTAGGGAGCCCGCCCTGCAGTCTTAGAGATTGCCCAACTTCAGCGACAGTGGCAGAGTGGCCGTCATAAATTTGACGAACGCATTCGCCAATCTACATCGCCCTTCCTTCCCTTCCAATATTTCAGAAGTTCATTGAACCAGGCAACCATTCCGCGTGGAACAAATCTGTCGTCCACCTCGCCTTCTAGCTTCTCGTTCTACGCGGAAGTGACATTGTGCTTTTATTGAAAATCTGTCTGAAAGGGACTCGTGAAATGAAAAGCAATCCATCTCACAGGTAGGATGCTTTCTGACGCCGCTCCGACTCACCAGCGATGCAATTGCAATTCTGTTGGTGCCACAGTACGTCACTGTAGCATTATCATAACCCTCACTTCATACACGGAGTTTTCGCAAGTTGTTGTTACGTTTCCTAGTTTCTATTTTTTTTTTTTTTTTTTTTTTTACTGATGATGGATGTAACAAGTACCGTATGATTTGAAGAAACCATAAAGGATAAAAAGAATGGAGTCCTCGCCGTTGATCAATTCCTTTCTGGGATGCGATACCCATTCTACTTCCATGCAGTATCGTAGTGACTCACTGAATCGATGTGGCCTATATAATGGACATGCGGGGGATGCACAACTCAACGATCTTACCCCCTCCCCAGTTTACCGTTTCTAGAGGGTAGAATACTTGGTTGGCTCGGTCGGAGTCGATCGGGGTTTGATCACAAGACCCCGCGCGTGGTAAGCGTACCACTCCACTCAATATGCGCCACTGACAAAAGAGAATCACTTGAGATGCTCCACTGACAAAAGGGAATAAAAACATATAATACTTGTTTGTGATTATGTTCGTGATGTCCATTACAAAAAAGAAAGACGCATGCCAGAAGGACAAAAATCAAGCTAGCCTGCGATAGTGATAGAAAGATTTGAATGATGGTCAACACATCAACTAAGTTGGGAACAAATGATCTTCGGAAAGAAGATATCTGCTATTAGGTTGTCCGGAAAGTTCTTAGCGTTTTGCTGCACCATAATCTTTGTAACATTCACGTGCTGATTAAAAACTCATTCCTGCCTTGGGCTTCTCAGTAGCACATGTTTGTTAGAGAATATATCTTGCGCTACTGACGGTAAATGGCCGAAATCATTCACATTGGCCTTTGATAACTCTTTTTCAAGATTTTTTTCAAGACATGTCAAAGAGCAACTTTCGGACGATATTGTTTTCGAGCTATAAATTGGGGCAATCCGCAATCGAAACAGCTCAACAAATTCAACCACGGTGGGGCCCAATACGATGCTAAATAAAGCACTGTGCGCGCAATGGCTCAAATAAATTTCGCGATCTGGAGATTTCAGCCTTGAAGGTGAGCCTTCAAATAGCGGTCCGAACCTAAAGACAATCTGACCGACGGATTTTAATGGGGGGGATTTTGAAAGGTGACCCGATCCGCATACAGTTCGAGAAGATAGCGAAGAGCTAGGGCTCTTGGCAAATCACTGTTGGCAGATGGTCTGGAAGCGCATCTGGGAAGGTGAAAATCGACAATTTGGATGCCCCACAATGCGAGTGAGACCGGCAGGCAATCGGTCACGTCTCGAGGTTTCGTTCTTCACTGCTCTTTGCGCAAAGATTGAACGCCTTTTTGAAGCGGAATTTGTCACTGTGATGAAAAATGGATCATGTATGATGAACAGGAGAACGTTCCGACGACAAGTGGTGTTGGATTTGGAGGAACCACCGAGAATACTTTTCAAAGTCGAACCCTCGCGAAAAAAAAATTCTGCGTCAGGTTGTGGTGGTCATCGGCTGTTTTGTAAACCCAACTATAATTTTGCATCACCAGGCAAACCATCCAGCAAACCCTAGCTGTGAACAAACCGACCAAATGTACGAAAATAGTTGTGCAGCTGCAAGCCAACACTTAATCAAAAAAAGGGTCCGATTCTTTTGCATGACAACGCCGCCCACGACGTTTCAACAAATTCACTGATCCATAAATTGAACGAACTTGGGAGTTGAAAGTTGCTACCTGCACACCACGCATATTCTCTAAGACGCTTGTATACAACCGACTGTCACCTTTTTCCGACATTTTCAGAACTTCGCTTGCTGAAAAATACTTATCAATTAAGACCGCAGGCAAAAAAGCTTCGCAGAGATTTTCGTGATTCTCGACCACACCCAGTTTTTTCTTTTGATAGGATTTCTCGAGACTGCTGCCACATTGGCAAAAGTGTTGTTGATTCGAATGGTGCTTATTTGGATTAAATCCGATGAGTGTTAAGAAAGTTATGATCGTTTAAAAGTTAAACACCCAAAACGCTAAGAACTTTCCGGACAACCTAATAGATACCTTCTTTCCGGCAGGGTGTACATTTTCCTGAAAGAAGTCATTGTGGCAAACCGCGTTGTTTTTTTTTCAGTTTCCTTCTTGTTGCACGTCATGATTGAATACCATTACCCACAAAGTGCAATCGTGGGGTTTGTCCTTGGCAATGGAATGGTCTTTTTCAACTCCCCATGGATCTTTGAATATGGATGGATATCCAGATTAAAAGTGTAACTGGACATCTCAGACGAATTCCGGCTGACCAAAGTTTGCGAAAATTCAGTTTAGGCGCGTAAGCGCTGCTGATCGATTGTTTGCCAGTGCGACCGTGGCCTAGTGGTATCGGTCCGCTTCAATGCGACGACCTTCAGGGTTTGCTCCCTTCAATGTGGGAGTTTTCGCTTTCACTCTATAAAGCTTTGACACCTATTTTCGTAAACGAATTAACGGTCCAGAGAGTAGATCAAGCATCTGACTAGGGATATCAAACATCGAATTGGTCATTGCATGGGTAGTGTGTCGGAGAGTTGTAAGACTTACGCTTACAGCCTCTCCCACTATTCGAAGTTTGATCAAAATTTCAATTTGACCGGAAACCTGTTCATGTGGGTTGTTTGAGGGCCTGAATTCGATCACATCCGTTTGATGAAAAACGTGCGTAGCCCGCGCCGGGACCATCGAGAAAGGCGCTGGCGCCAAGCCAGTTCAACTCTGTGTTTGATCTCCCAATTCAGATATTTGAGTTACTCAATGTACTGGACTGTTAATTCGCAGGTTCCAGAAAATAGTGTGAAAGCTGCTGTTTTAGTCAAAGCGAAAATTTCCAAACCGACGGGCAGCAAACCCATGAACAGCCATGGCATAGCTTTGCAGCGAGAACGTTAATGCTAGGCCACGGTTGTACTGGCCAACGATCGGTCAGCAGCTTACTTGCCAAAACTGAAATCTCGCAAACTTTGATCACCCGTCAAAACTCGTCTGGGAGGTCCCCGTAGCACTTTAAATCTGCATAATTGTAATCAACACTCGACACTACCGATGTACCCAGGGTTTCGATCAAAGTTCCATAGAGACTCGAAACCATTCCCTTGTGAGGACAAACACCCGACTTCTGTGCCTGCTCACAAATCTGCCAAAACCCTGAATAATTCGGTTCGTGGGAATAAATTGCAAATATGAGAGGTCAACTCGCGAATACGCGTGCACTCGTAAGTCACCCCATTTCCTGCCGTTCCTCTACGGGGGGGGGGGCAATAAAAAGAAGTCACTTTTCTCTTTTGTTAAATACCATCATGACACACCGCCACAGCCGTCTGGACGAGCGCCATCCAGAGATTCTGATACGCGACCGCGATGTGGTGCCTGAGATCAGCGAGACAGTCGATTTCTCCGCAACGGTTGACCACCCTATTGAACTCCGCCCCAATCGAGTAATTGAGAATAGGTCAGGTGACCTACTTGGATATTCCAACTTCTTTAGGTACTCAGGCCCATTCCATTCCAATTAGGCGACAGTTTTTCCAATGCCCTCCGATTCCATGTGGTGGCACCCAATGCTGCAGCAGTACAGAGTTTCCAAGAAGGTACGGGCTACGCCATGTGGGGAAGATATTCTTCTCGAGTTGCTCGATGTAACCGCCAGCGCTCACCTTCGGTCCGGAGTCCACGAAGAAAATATAGGTCTTTCCATACCAGGTACGTCGGCCCATACCATCAACCCGCGCCTTGGCGACTGTGGTGAACATGCGGTCCTAGACCGTGGCGACGTTGTCGGAGCTGCTCGATGTTGGAGGTCATCCAGATCGAGAGTACTGGTCTCCAGGTAGCTATCCATGGGCGATTCCGCACCAGAAGTTTCGCAGCTGTTTGGAGATGACGTGAATATCAAAGGTCAATCAGACTGCTAATGAAGATGACTTCATGTTTTGGTGTACACGAAGAAGATGGGCGAGAGCCAGCTCCTGCTCATCGAGAAACATCTTGGGTATCTTTCACCCTGGTACTCGTATCCACGTCCTCTATTTGGGCTGCGAAAACTTTGCTGATATGTGACTCGATCGAAGTGACTTTTTTTATTGCCCACCCAACTGTATATGTGTCCTCGTTTCTGAAAGAAATGACCTAGTATGTGTCACATTCTGAGCGATCACGCGACCCCGCGACCCACGATCCTAACCCTGCTAGTTTGAGTTTCATTTCCATCTAATCTTGCGAACATGGGCGCAATGAAGGCACCTCACTCGTTAGAAGTTTTCATGCTCAACTTCACTTGCTTCCGGGGTTTGAGAGCACAAAGTGAACGTATCGCACGCATTATTCAACGATAAGCTTGCTTGTTGTGGGTCGTGGTTGAGGAGTGGATAAGCAGGTTGAGGAGTAGATAAGTGAGCGTAAGCGCAGGGCCAGTCAACACTGAACAATGCACCGGTGCCAACTAGTCACACTAAGAAAATCGAAAGTTGGCATCTGTTTTGAATAATAGAAAACCTAAAGGTGAAATTTAAATTATGGACGGTAAGAGACGACGCTCCTCTACTACTGCGACCGACATTAAGTGATAACAAATGATAAAGGTTGTATGTACGACAAAACCCATAAAGACACATAGGACGCGCTCACACACATTGAGGGTGTATGAGACTCAAGCCCTCAGCTGTCGATGTGTCGTGGTCCCCCCCCCCCGCCCAAACATGCCCAGGAATGGAGATACAGGACGTGAAACACGCTAATTCTTCCATGCTCCGCCTTACACCTTTTTGTGCGGCGCAGATTCCGTCCTTCATAACATCCGGTTGCAAGCGCGCGTGTCGCGTGCGGCTCCATGACACTTTGCCAAGTCCTTTTATTGCGCTTTCAAATACAAGTAAAACGCAATTTCCTGATGCGGATAACATTGGAGGTGCTGCAAAATAAAAACAGAAGATGACGAGGAGGGTCAGAACTTGAAAGCAACTGTGCCACTTCTGCAACATCCCTCGGAGGCGCGTATTTCCACGAAACATGAAAATAAAACGGCATACTCGTTAGTTTGATACAAGCAAAACGCAATTTCCTGATGCGAATAAAATTTAGGTGTTGCTCATGCTTCAAAATCCATGTACAAGGAGGTGAAGATTGACACAGGCTAGAAATGAAGCACAACGATGTAAATGTAAGTAAAATGAAAATCAAGAAAGGCAAATCAGTTGAAATCGCCTGTAAATTTCTACGATCCGCGCGGAATCCGGCGCCAAAGCCATAGAAATACTTAGAATAAACGAATGGGACGCTTGGTTTTTATTCTCATGTTTTCTGGAATGGCGCGGCCTCTGATGGATTCTGCGGATGGAGCCGAGTTGCTCTTAAGTTCTGGCCCTTGTCATCATCTTCTGTTCTTATTTTGTAGCACCTAAACTGTTATCCGCATCGAGAAACTGCGTTCTAATTGTGTTCCAAAGCGCAATTAGGGGACTTGGCAAAGTGCCAAGGAGCACGCGGCACGCGCGCTTACGACGGATGTCAGCATGAACGGGAATCTGCGCCGCAAAAGGTGTAAGGCGGAGCATGGAGGAGGTAGCGTGTTTCACGGCCCTGTATCTCCATTCCTGGGCATGTTTGCGCGGGGGCCACGACACATAGACAGCTGGGGGAGGGGGGGGGGGTGATAGTCTCATACACCCTCAATGTGTTTGAACGTACCATGTGTCTTTAAACCACTCACGAACACAGTACGACCAATGTAAACTCAAATTCCTGGACGTCACCTATTAACAACTCATTCCTATCCGCTCATCAGTCGTGACAATAAAATTATCTGGGTTCCACGTGGAAGGTTTATGTTCGAAGAGATGTGAAGGGCAGCATGTCACTGCCTTTCCTGACATCATCAGTGAACACCATCTGAAGGGTCTGTTGCCGCATGCGGGGTGCATGCAGCAACAGCACGCAGGAGTGGAACCCTTCCGCGATAGGGATGAATGAAGCAGGGGGCGCTTCAGGGCAGAGGATGAATGGAGCAGCAGCAGGCATTGAGCATTGGCATTGGCAATTTGATGGATTGCCGAAGTTTCTGCATAAGTCATGTAGGTTTTTTAGCGATACTAGAGAAAAAAATGAAAGACGGGAGCTGCATCGGCAGGAGCCGAATGATATGTTTTCTAAAGAGCTGTGATGCATTCAAGATAATGTGGGAAGTACACGACAGTGTGTTTTAGCCAAACTGATAATAAGAGATGCGAAGACCAACCTGGGTAGATTGACAGAGATCCATCCGAGGCAATCAAATCCAGTGAGCAAAGAACTCGCCACTCGCGCAAGTTCTTCCACTCCACCACTTTTGCCTAGCGGACCAACAGGAGAGATCTTCCACAGAATCAACTCGGACAAGAAGCTCTGCTCCTGAAATTACAGTCTATCAAGGTAGCATGAACTATATGCAATTTCAAATGATATTCGTTGAATATTCGCGGAACATCTCGATTCTGCACTCCATGGCGATAAATGTCTGCCTGATTTTCTGCCTTTAAGCTTTCAATGAGATCAAAGCTGTCAGCACCGCTCTGTAATTTTCGAGAGTGTGCTTTTGCATGTTGCTATTAGCTCGGCTACTACTTTTTACGACAACGCACTATAGCTATAGTGCGGTGTCGTAAAAAGCGACGGAGTTTCAGACATTTCGTTCCGTTCAATTGCACAATTTGTACTGTACTAGTCCCCAACCTGCATATGCAGATGTAACTCAGCATAACTATACCCCCCCCCCAGATCCGGAAAGCTCCATGAATGGGCCTTTTTGAAAGCCCTATAAAGTGATAATGTGTCGAATATATATGCGAGTTCGAATACCACGACCAAATCCTAACATAAAATAAAACTTTCTTCTTTTGCAAAAGCAAGTCACATCGGCTGTTCCACTATTTCATAATAAACGTGTATACGAGCGTTATTTGGCATTCATTCGTGAACGTGGAGCCTCGCTAGCAAGCACCAAGCTCGCGAATATCTGCTGAAAAGCTATAAAGGAAAATTAACAGTGCGGGTTGGAGCAGTAGTTACGAGAAAGAGCGAGGAGAACGCTCGCAGGAGCCATCTGTTAAGCCAAGGCGATCAGCCTTCGACGAAACGACATAGCCATTTACAACTTCCACTCCGATCCCTCTGACAGTCATGTCCATCTGTCATCGTACCGCTTCGAGCAGACTGGATGATACGTCGTTCTTCCGATTCTCCCTTTAAAGTCAGACACGCAAACTCCTGGGTGAAGAGTGGCACAGTACCCTGTCCTAAGAGGACCACATTTGGATATTTGGAAAATCTCAAGACAGTTGTCATCACAACTATGGCCCAGTTCTTCACGCACTGCCTGTCGGAATATAAGGCACCCGCTTCATGCAAAACAAGTGAAGCTGTGCTGATCTTTTAAGTTTCACCGTGATTCTTATTCGATCTTCAACACCACCGTGTTTAATTTGTCTCTCTTCTAATAAACATCTAGTCAACTGTATCAGCAGTGGGTCCACTGATATGTGACTCTCTGTTGGTCAATGACTGGACGGCATCGTCGCCATATGAGTGAAGAATTTGGGATGAAGTCTTTTTCGAGATAGTTGCGTTATTTGTACCGTTTTCAGTTCAAATCCACGATTTTTCGAGACAAGTTTACCACACCTCTTACACCGGACAATTAACTAACATGATTATGCTCGACTTCACCAATGCTCCGCCCCGACAGCCACGCCTACTTTTCAGAGCGTTCATGATTTTTCAGTCATTCTCGACGCTTAGTTCGCTTTTTGCGACCAACTGTCTGAGGTGTCCCGAGTACGTATAAGCATCCTTTTCGAGAAAGCCGGGCATTAATCTCACACTAGGCGCCCTGGGCTTTGGATGGGCTGCTGAGCCTTGCCACGAGGTGCTAAAGGGGGGGGGGGGAGTGAGGGGGTGCTTGTGTTCTCATAAAGAACCCAACTTTCATCTTGTACTGTGACCAACTTGAAAAAGCCCTATTAATGCTGTCTGCTAAGATGTTCTCTGCAAGAGTGCTGTTCGGACGTGATCGGCCAATGTATGCGGTGTCCATCTTGTCATCACTTTGTGGTAGTGTAGTCAGTTCAAACGATGACCGCTTGTGTGCGGGTGTGTGCTCGAAAACTCCCGTAGTACGCGCATACTAAGGGAGTTTTACGCGCACACGGATACACTCGCAACTCATGAAGCAAAGGACATTCAGCCAAGGTTACTGGACACTGAGGGTGAGGCCAACTTCCTCCGCTTGTACAGTACCGCGTTAGACTTTTGATAGTCTTCACTGCACTGGCCACCAAATAGCATTTACAATAAAAGGGGGCCAAAAAAGTCACTTTCCTTCATTGACTTTCAAGGCGCTACACTTTCTTAAATTCTGATCGGACATTTCTACCACCATATTAAAGAGCATATTAAATATTATAATGGCACTCCGCCACAGCCTTCTGGACGAGCGCCATCGAGAGATTCTGCCACGCGACCGCGATGTGGCGCCTGAGATCAGCGAGATAGTCGATTTCTCCGCCACCGTAGACCACCCAACCGAACTCCGCCCGAACCAGGTAACTGAGGGGATTCAGGTCAGGTGACCTACTTATATATTCCGTCTTCTCAAGGTACTCAGCCCCATTCCATTCCAAGCAGGCGCAAGTTTTTCCAACGCCATCCGATTCCATGTGGAGGCACACAGTCCTGTAGCGTACGGAGTCCCCAAGAAGGTACGGGCGACGACATGTGAGGGAAATATTCTTCACGAGTTGCTCGATGTAACCGCCGAGCTGAAGAATGCAAAAAATTCCCCACAAGGAGGACCATCCACAAAGTACCATATCGTCGTCCATTCCAGAATCCATCGAGTTATCCGCTGCGCCATCCGATCCGCCAATAGTGAGCATGAGGGGACCGCTAAAAACCTCGCTGTTGCGTCGGCGCATGCCAAGTGTGTTACTACATGATACTTACATTTTGGCTTTATTTGGAACTATTTTCGAAGACTAATTAATGAGCGCCTCATAAACTATGCATGCTAGAACTTACAATTAAACCGGAGCCCATTAAGATAGTTAAAATTGCCCATTCTTGTCAAATTTTTTCACTCAGTTTTTGCCCTCCTCAGAAATGCATAGCAAGAATGAAACCCATTTTTGAGATCCTTGTATGGACCCCTATAACAAGCAGCAAAACATTTCCAGAAAGCGCGCCACGACCTGAAAGACCTCCCATGTCAGTGATTCATTAGTGCATGGTATGGGCCCTGAAAAGGCATATATCTGGGTTGCACAAATTATCAGGCCCCAGGAACAGAAGAGGAAGTCTGAATAAAGCAGGACTTTGTCTTCAGGCGATCCGGTCCACAAACTACCACATGGTTCGAGAGCCCATCGCGCTACCTACCACACGATCCGTCCACGGCGAGTGTGAGATGCGCGGTGATACTGAAGAATCTGAAGCACTTACTCTCCGAACAGCACACGATATGCGTGAATTTTAACCCCATTTCGCGTTGTTCTTCATGCCTAGTAAAAGAACACCTCACAAAACATATATTCCTGCAGCTAGAACAGAGCCCATCATGGAGGATTGATATCGATGATAAAACGATTGAGTGACTTGTGGATACATGCGTGCGTTCGAAATAAGCAATCCTCCGCGTGAAGCATAAAAACCCGCTTGCCATTTACCTCTAATCCGAAACCTATCCGAAATATTTCACGAACGGGGAACATTGAGATTGCAACTGGGTAGAAAAGCAGAAGTAGGAACATTCATGCTGCTAACCATCTTCATCAAAAGCCGCTCCCCTCAAAGAGATATAAACCCCGTAAAGACCCAGGACGTTGGCAGGCCCAACAACTGCGGCTCCAATGACGTTTTTTCTAATAAAAGTGTCGGCAACCCTTCATTTGGCTCCGCATTTTTTTCTATTTTTCATGTTTCGCTTTGTTGTGTCGTGCGTGTTTTCATGGTTTCCCCGTCACCATTCATTGAATGACACATCTGGGCGTGACACGCTGACTGCTTGGGCTATTTTTTTCAACCAATTTAGCTTATCAATGATCACCATTAGCCGCTATTTCGATTGTGTTTATTACAAGTTGCATCTCATACATGGTTGTCGAACAACGAGTTTTATTCTGAATCCTAATACGAAACTGTAGGTAGTGCGAGGCTGTTGTTCAGCCTCATATTGCATGAGGCTGAAACAGCCTATTATTTCCTGGGATTTTAGAGCAGAGTGCGCCTTTCGAAAATCCAGATTCTTTTTCAGGATGCCATTTGTGGTAAACATGCATCTGTTGCACTTAGAGCAGGAGTGGGGAGAGGGGGTCGTAACTGAGACCACTTCGAGAGGGGGGGGGGGCGTACTCACACCGCCATTTCGCGCATCCCGTGCTGTACACCCTGTGTATGATGCAGGGCAGGGGGACAGGAACGTTATTGGTGGGTGACAAGGAGTGCTAACAGTTGAGATCTGACAAGGGGCGTTGGAAAGTGCGGATCATCAAATTCATAGCTCCGGCCAAGCAACAGCGAGAGGCTGATTCAAGATAAGGCAAAGGACACTGAACAGGAGTATTACTGGTGGGTGGCAGAAGGTGGGTAAGAGTGGATTAGGTTTGATAAGGAGGCCTCAAGAAGATAGGGTGACCAACTTCATGGCGTGAGCCAGAGCACGCTGAGATATTGGTTCCAAGATATAACGAATGGGACAGAAACATTATTGGTGAACGACAGGGAGTGTAAACAGCTGAATAAGACTCGATAAGGGACGTTAGGAAGGAGAGCATCTCCGAGTTGTTGCAAAGAACTGTTAGTTCGCGCACAGTTAAGCACGTTCTGCTAAGAAGCCAGGATGAAAAGGCCTGAGTAGGTCAGCCTCGTTATTTTGGAGATTTAGCGCCAGCCCGGCGAAACCGGGCCGTATTACAAGAAGGAGGAGAGGCCCGGCGTTAGCAGGGCGTAATGACTGGCAATTATAATTTGCAATCATCTTTCAAGCTGGTCATATAAGAATTTACTCCCCATCCGTGGCACAATGGCTCATCGAAACATGGCAATGCTGTTTTTTCTTTCAGTCATTGTTCTCGCTCTCTGGTTTTTCATTTTCAATAATCTGCATTGATAGAAGCTAGCAAACCCGATAACAATGCCCCACCGGAAGATTGCCGAACTTGCAGCCATACAGTGATGAGTTGTTGGGGCTTTGAGACAGTAAGCGCATAGTAAAATACTCTCATATGAAGGAGTTCCGCTGATCGTGTGCTGCGTGGCGCTTTTTTGAAAGCATGTCGTCCGCCACTCCGCTAAGATTCCGCAAATGGCTCCAAAAGGCCAAAAACGGTCAGGATCGGATGAGTTGCTTTCCTTATACAACTCTTGCTGAATGATTACCACTTCTCCAGAGATCCTTTAAAAGAGGTATGTTCAGAGTCGTAAAGAAAATTTCTTTCACAGACATAATCGCAAGAATTTCCTGGGAGTGTTATCCGTTCTTGGAGTCTATTGGAGTTATTTGTTATTTCTAGCTAAACTCCAAATATTCCACCGGCGTTTCAAAATAGTGTCAGTGACGTGCTTTTATTCTTGTTGAAGGCACTATTCGGAATCGCCCCAAGGTTCGCGTCAGCGATTATGTTTGTTCACTGCTAAATTGCAACTGCCGTTGGTTTTTCCGCAGTGATTTTTTTGTCCAGAGGTGATCTATCTTGTCAGGCATATGCTCGTCCACTTAATGAATCGCGTGGTCAAGGGGTCTGTTTCGGTCGTTTCCGGCAGTGTGCCCCGTTTGCTTCACTGTCGCACCTTTAGGGGCTCTTCGATGGGTGAACAGCGATCATTCCGAGCACAGTGTCTCCGAAAAACATGAGCGAACAGACGCAGGCTATCAACAAACCTGTACATTTTCTCCCTTCTCTTCGAAACGTGTCGATGCACATAGGCTCGAGAAGGGTCTGAACGTCTCAATATTTTGGTGAAGGGAGGAAGCATCAGTTGTAGATAAAACCGCTTAGAAACTACAGTTATAAAACAAACCAGAAAAACAACATCCACACATATTCAAATGGTAATCGAACCAAAAAAAAACGGATACCTGGAATCCGCGAGTGAAGAAGACAATCGGTTTGTCGATTTAAGTCGTCCAACCACTTGACGGCCCTGGAATGGAAAACAGCCTTGTCTAATATTGAGCGAGCAAGTCTTCATAATCCGTTTCTCTTCACAGCGCCCTACATATGTGCTTGATCGATCCTTCATGTTAACAATGTTGAAAGGTGAAATGTGAACATAATCTCTATGCTGCATGTAGCGCTAGCATTTCGAAGCCGAATGAAAAACTTTCCATATCACCCACATCGATACTAGAAGCTGGCAACATTCTACTTTGAAGTTCAGAAAGCAACATAATAGATAATTATGCCTGTCTCGTGCAAGAGAGTTTGCGCAGTTCCCCCGTATATCGACTGAAGATTCTAATCAGTGCTCGTTCTCCTATCTCGATGTGTCTACGACTGTAATTCCTCATTTGGCTTTCTCTGTTATTAATTAAGTATCCTACTCAGCTCTGCTCAGAAATCGACTGCGCTCAGGGTCAAATACGGGAGACGGGAGTCCTCTCGTAAAAACAAAGCTGATGAGAGATCGTGCGCCGCGCGCGCGCGGCGGCCGCGTGCGAAAAAACGGTGCGACGATTCTCGAGTTGCTCTGCCCCTTCATAAGATTTTTTGTTGGAACAAGTATTTTCTATATTCACGGCACACGCATACCGACTATCGTATATTCCTGCAGCTAGAACAGAGCCTAATAAGAGGTTGAAATCGCCTATTCTGGGCAACTTCTTTTTATACCTCCGAAGCGTTGCCAGTAGTTCCCAACAGAAAACTCATCTGTAACCATGCAAGCAGCGCTACACCATAGAGCCAACCCTTTCCAGAAAGTTCACCATGTCCTGAACGACGTTCCTCGTGAGAAAACAGTATTCTGCTATACCGGCTGACTTCAGATTCAAGAAGGGGAAGAGTAAGTTTTGTATAGTTTGCAACATTGTAATTTTTCCGGACCGGCGAGCGCAGCGCGGCACGAGCTCACGTCCGGCCGCCTTGGTAGGAAGGAATAGACCACTGGTGGGAAGGCTGCAGATGGGAACCGCTGATCGTGAGCCGACTGGTCGCGGTGATATAAACTGTTGAGAGTCAAAAGAATGCTCCTGTCTCGATTTGACCTCACAGAATTTGAAATATACATCAGGAACATGGAGACTGCGAGGGCTTCCGAGGGAGTGGGTAAGCTTTTTACTACTAAGTGGGCAGCCTCAAGGAAAAATCCATTCGGCAATTAGCCACTCCACACCAGAAAAGGGTTCTTCCGAAAAAACCGTAACCGGCGCAGCGCACGTCTCGCGGTCAGAACATCCAGGCTCCATGGATATTCCTCGCGCGCGACGAAGGGGGTGTTGAGAAGTCTGCTGTCAGTGTTAATCCATGATAGCTCTATGATGGCTTTATCAAGACTCTACAGTCTTTTAAAACTATCGTGGTATGAAAACTTCACTACTTACATGTAAAAAAATTTATAAAATTTGTTTGGTCCTTTGAAATGGAGTAACTTAGAAATCCGGCCCATTCAAACAGCATCCAAGAATTGCAGAGACGCGACTGGATCTTCCCACTGCACCTTAGGGACATATGCTGCGCGCGGGGTGATGGCAGTCTGACCTAGGGGGAGACTTGCCGGCCTCACACGGGTCCCTTGGGAAGATGTTCTCCGAGGAAAAAAAATAGTGCGGCGTAGTGAGCGTTGCCATAATAGATGGTCACACTTTTCCTTTGTTCGAAACGACGGGTCTGAAAGAAACTGAGGGGTATGAATAGATGCCATCTCTGACTTTTTGTATGGAAAACACACATCTGTACTCACTTCGCTGCAGTCGAGTACCTCAGGTCGAAACTGCGAAGTCGTCAAAAGAGCTGGAAGTGTAGGATGTGGGACGACCTATGCCATGAAAAAAAAACAGGATGAGAAACGGAACACATTTAAACGACAAACAAATAGAAAACAAAGTGAGAAACTGCTGATTAGAAAAACAAACTTTACCTGATCGATCTGGAAACGATGTCCACACATTCGCGACATATGCGTTACGTAAAGCACAGATTTGAAGTTGCTGCAATCGTCCAAAGCCATACGCCACAAATTCAACGAGCCATCCTCATGACTTGTCAATAAATGAATCGCAGCAGAGATGTTCCGCTCGAATAAACCCCCATTCAGCGGAAAGTCTAAACAAGCAATCCTACTATACATAATCGTCCGTGTGTGTGTGTGTGTGTGTCTGTCTGTCTGTCTGTCTGCTTGTCACTACACAGCCCGTTCTCTGCAATATAATGGCGTTGGTTCCAATATATGATCAGGGTACAGCATCGTTGTGCGAAACCCGTAGAAGGGGGGGGGGGTGTACTTGGCCGCTGTGGAGGGGGGGTCTTAATTTTAAGGGTCACTCAGAGCCGGGCAATGCTTCGATTTTTCAGTCGATAGTGGGAGTGGAGCTATGAAAGTCGGGGTGTTAAAAAAATGGAAATTATCATGAGTGTATTCTTTGCAGATTTAACTACTACGTTTATCAGCCCTCTTTTCATGTGCATCCCCAAAAATGGGTTCGCACTTGGTAGGCTCACTAAGCATCAAACAGTACAAAAGTGTCATTGCTAAGTTTGATGGAACGGACGGCTGCAGAGGACCCGGACTACAAAATAATAAAAAATTTATTAGCAATATAGCAAGAATAGCAAGAATAAAAAATAAATAAATAAATATCAGTTAATAGCATGAACTCGTAAGTACGTAGATGACTAAGTAAACGTCTCAAACAATTCGTGCGTATTGTCCTTTCCAAACCCTAAACAAACACCTGCTTGCATGGATAAAAGCACTTGAAACCAGAATTTACATCTTTCCACCACCTCTGCGTAGGAGCGTAATGCACGGCGCACACTCGGACCAAATCGATCAGTGATAACCGAGCTCCTCCTTCACTCATTTGAAGGGAAATATGTGTTTTGAAGGCACACTGAAGTTTCCGAAGGTGTATCCCTCACAATGGCACAGGAGTCGATTTTTTGGGTGGGTTAGAGGGTAGCGCGTCTGTGACCCATCTAAAATATCTCCTGAACTAACGGGTCTACTAGAAAACTGTAAGGCTTATTGGGAAGAGAAAAGATAGGGCGGTTTGAAAACGATTTTAATCCTGATGAAACTGCGTTCGAAATAAGCAATCCTCGCGTGAAGCATAAAAACCCGCTTGCCATTTACCTCTAATCCGAAACCTATCCGAAATATTTCACGAACGGGGAACATTTAGATTGCAACTGGGTAGAAAAGCAGAAGTAGGAACATTCATGCTGCTAACCATTCATCAAAAGCCGCTCCCCTCAAAGAGATATAAACCCCCGTAAAGACCCCAGGACGTTGGCAGGCCCAACAACTGCGCTCCAATGACGTTTTTTCTAATAAAAGTGGTCGCAACCCTTCATTTGGCTCCGCATTTTTTTCTATTTTTCATGTTTCGCTTTGTTGTGTCGTGCGTGTTTTCATGGTTTCCCCGTCACCATTCATTGAATGCACATCTGGGGCGTGACACGCTGACCTTGGGGCTATTTTTTTCACCAATTTAGCTTATCAATGATCACCATTAGCCGCTATTTCGATTGTGTTTATTACAAGTTGCATCTCATACATGGTTGTCGAACAACGAGTTTTATTCTGAATCCTAATACGAAACTGTAGGTAGTGCGAGGCTGTTGTTCAGCCTCATATTGCATGAGGCTGAAACAGCCTATTATTTCCTGGATTTTAGAGCAGAGTGCGCCTTTCGAAAATCCAGATTCTATTTCAGGATGCCATTTGTGGTAAACATGCATCTGGTTGCCACTTAGAGCAGGAGTGGGGAGAGGGGGTCGTAACTGGACCCACTTCGAGGAGGGGGGGGGGCGTACTCACACCGCCATTTCGCGCATCCCCGTGCTGTACACCCTGTGTATGATGCAGGGCAGGGGACAGGAACGTTATTGGTGGGTGACAAGGAGTGCTAACAGTTGAGATCTGACAAGGGGCGTTGGAAAGTGCGGATCATCAAATTCATAGCTCCGGCCAAGCAACAGCGAGAGGCTGATTCCAAGATAAGGCAAAGGACACTGAACAGGAGTATTACTGGTGGGTGGCAGAAGGTGGTAAGAGTGGATTAGGTTTGATAAGGAGCCTCAAGAAGATAGGGTGACCAACTTCATGGCGTGAGCCAGAGCAACGCTGAGATATTGGTTCCAAGATATAACGAATGGGACAGAAACATTATTGGTGAACGACAGGGAGTGTAAACAGCTGATAAGACTCGATAAGGGACGTTAGGAAGGAGAGCATCTCCGAGTTGTGCAAAGAACTGTTAGTTCGCGCACAGTTAAGCACGTTCTGCTAAGAAGCCAGGATGAAAAGGCCTGAGTAGGTCAGCCTCGGTTATTTTGGAGATTTAGGCCAGCCCGGCGAAACCGGGCCGTATTACAAGAAGGAGGAGAGCCCGGCGTTAGCAGGGCGATATGACTGGCAATTATAATTTGCAATCATCTTTCAAGCTGGTCATATAAGAATTTACTCCCCATCCGTGGCACAATGGCTCATCGAAACATGGCAATGCTGTTTTTTCTTTCAGTCATTGTTCTCGCTCTCTGGTTTTTCATTTTCAATAATCTGCATTGATAGAAGCTAGCAAACCCGATAACAATGCCCCACCGGAAGATTGCCGAACTTGCAGCCATACAGTGATGAGTTGTTGGGCTTTGAGACAGTAAGCGCATAGTAGAAATACTCTCAATATGAAGGAGTTCCGCTGATCGTGTGCTGCGTGGCGCTTTTTTGAAAGCATGTCGTCCGCCACTCCCGCTAAGATTCCGCAAATGGCTCCAAAAGGCCAAAAACTGGTCAGGATCGGATGAGTTGCTTTCTTATACAACTCTTGCTGAATGATTACCACTTCTCCAGAGATCCTTTAAAAGAGGTATGTTCAGAGTCGTAAAGAAAATATCTTTCACAGACATATCGCAAGAATTTCCTGGGAGTGTTATCCGTTCTTTGGAGTCTATTGGAGTTATTTGTTATTTCTAGCTAAACTCCAAATATTCCACCGGCGTTTCAAAATAGTGTCAGTGACGTGCTTTTATTCTTGTTGAAGGCACTATTCGGAATCGCCCCAAGGTTCGCCGTCAGCGATTATGTTTGTTCACTGCTAAATTGCAACTGCCGTGGTTTTTCCGCAGTGATTTTTTGTCCAGAGGTGATCTATCTTGTCAGGCATATGCTCGTCCACTTAATGAATCGGTGGTCAAGGGTCTGTTTCGGTCGTTTCCGGCAGTGTGCCCCGTTTTGCTTCACTGTCGCACTATTTAGGGGCTCCTTCCGATGGGTGAAAGCGATCATTCCGAGCACAGTGTCTCCGAAAAACATGAGCGAACAGACGCAGCTATTTCAACAAACCTGTACATTTTCTCCCTTCTCTTCGAAACGTGTCGATGCACATAGGCTCGGAAGGGTTGAACGTCTCAATATTTGGGTGAAGGGAGGAAGCATCAGTTATAGATAAAACCGCTTAAGAAACTACAGTTATAAAACAAAACAAGAAAACACATCCACACATATTCAAAATGGTAATCGAACCAAAAAAAAACGGATACCTGGAATCCGCGAAGTGAAGGAGACAATCGGTTGTCGATTTAAGTCGTCCAACCACTTGACGGCCCTGGAATGGAAAACAGCCTTGTCTAATATTGACGCAAGTCTTCATAATCCGTTTTCTCTTCACAGCGCCCTACATATGTGCTTGATCGATCCTTCATGTTAACATGTTAGAAAAGGTAAAATGTGAACATAATCTCTATGCTGCATGTGAGCTAGCATTTCGAAGCCGATAGAAAAACTTTCCATAATCACCCAGCTCGATACTAGCATGCTGGCAACATTCTACTTTGAAGTCAGAAAGCAACATAAGCAAACTAGTGCCATTATTGCCTGTCCTCGTGCAGCGCTGTCAGTTTTGCGCAGTGTCCCCGTATATCGACTGAAGACTCTTCTAATCAGTGCTCGGTCTCCTATCTCGGATGTGTCTACGACTGTATTCCTCATCCTTGCTTCCGTCTTGGTTCCTTATTATAGCTAAGGTATCCTACTCAGCTCTGCTGGAAATCGACTGCGCTCAGGGTCAAACGGGAGACGGGAGTCTCTCGTAAAAACAAAGCTGATGAGATCGTGCCGCCCGCGCCGCGCGGCGGCCCGTGCGAAAAACGGTGCGACGATTCTCGAGTTGCTCTGCCCTTCATAAGATTTTTTGTTGGAACAAGCTATTTTCTATATTCACGGCATCACGCACACTATCACGCATGTATCCACAAGTCACTCAATCGTTTTATCATCGATATCAATCCTCCATGATGGGCTCTCTATGAAGTCTAATGGCGGTTCTTTCAGTTTTTTACATTAGTTTCTTATCACTTTAGCGGTTGCTCCAATGTGTAGTTCCCCATACTATACTACTGAGCAATAAAAAGAAATTTCTCAATGGAGAAGATGTATCATCCTTCTTCCAACATTGATCTAGGTGAAAACAATGCGGAAGGCAAAAGGAAGTTGGCAGAACAACCCTCCCACATCTGTAGCGCTTCCGTCCTTCTAAGATGCCAACTAACATAGAACTAAACAACTAGCAATAGACGATTGCGGCGTCGCTTGTCCGCTAGCGCGGTGTTCCAGCCGAGTGCCACGTGTTGTGATACTGAATCACCACTCACCGGGGTCAAGCATAACATCGCGTCAAATTGCTAAGTCGCTTCTATCCCCGCCAGAAGAGGGTGTCTATACACCCCCGTTTCTACATTGACCGTTGAAGTAGTTGTCGTGTTTCTAGAGCCGCGCCGCGTGTTTTGAGTTTCGAGCGTTGCACGACCCAGAGGCTACCATTAAGATACAATTCTTTTTAAAAGTGCTACGATCAACGATCTTCTACGGAACCGTGGGCGAGATTCGTGATTGCTGGGAGGGAATACGCTGAAGCTGTTGCAAATATTGCGGGCCGACCTGGATCCAAAATAACGCAGAAAGGACTTTTGGGCATTTCGATGGAAGCAGTTTGGGACAGACAGTGTACTGCGAAGATCTGCATGGATTCCAAAATATAAGAGTTCCTTTTTCAAGAGGCACGATATTTATATACTAGGTCTACTATATCGAAAGCTCGCCCGTCGCAACTCTGGTTTGAGGCTTGCTTGAGTTGCTACATGTGGATCCCTCCACTACATTGCCCACGTTTCCATCTAAAAACCTCGGAGAGCTGCCAGATCATAACTTCTGAAGAATGAAACAACGGAGGCGCTGATCAACCTCTCCATGAAATGCACTCGTCTTCCTCAGAATCGCGCTGATATTCTTGAGTTTCGGTAATCGTAGAGGAGTCATTGTTCTCAAAAAACATGATGGATTTGTTGCGATCCAGTAAATACTGATTCTCTTCTTCGCACTTTTTCAAGGATGTTTCCCACCTAAAAAGTGAGAACAAGGTGCGAAGCAACCTCAATTAACTGGAGGTCACTGAGTCACCCATGTTTCTGCATTAATCACGTAAAAAAGATTGGCAGCTCGGGAACACAGAATGTGCTGTAGTTCTGATAAAGTGACCTTGGTATTAACAATAAAACTCGGTGCAGTCGATAATCTCGCGATTCTTCCTCCTTTGAGCACCCTAATCTGTACTGCATTACATGAGGGCATCTTGGTAGAGACGGTCTCGTTAACAAAGTATATATTGACCAGCGTAAATTGAAGGAGGAACAGCCTTATTCAGTCATGAGCGAGCTAAAAGTAGTGCATATAGGAGGGATAAGGTGCAGTACGCATTTTACCTCCACCCAGAATCAAAGCGGCTCTTTGAACATGACATGACCTATACCCGTAAGCGAGGACCATTCTATGTTCAAGTCACTGTTTGATGTTTCGATCTTCTCAGGCGAATCTGGAAGCTAGATTCTATTAGGTTGTCCGGAAAGTTCTCAGCGTTTTGTGCACCTATTTTTTGTACATTCACTGCTGATTAAAAACTCAATCTGCCTTGCTTCTCAGTAGCACATCCTGTAGAGAATTTCTTGCGCTATCTAATGGTATATTTGCCGTTTCACCGTTGCTTGATAAACCCCTTTTTCAAGATTTTTTCAAGCATGTAAAAAGAGCACTTTGGACGATTTTTTTCTTCGACTTTAAATTGGGACAATCCGCAATCAAAACAGCTCAACAAATTAACCAGGTGTGGGGGCCCAATAGTGCTAGAGGAAGCACTGTGCGGCAATGGCTCAACAAATTTCGTTCTGGAGATTTCAGCCTTGAAGATGAACCTCATAGCGGTCGACCTAAAGCAATATCTGACGAGGATTTTGGAGGCTGACCCATCCCAAACAGTTCGAGAGATAGCAGAAGAGCTAGGCGTTGGCAAATCCACTGTTGCAGATGGTCTGGAACGCATTGGGAAGGTGAAAAAACTCGATAATTGGTGCCCCACAATCGAAGTGACCGGCAGGAATCGGCACTTCTCGAGAATCCTTCTGCATTGCTTTTGCGCAGCAGAAACGACCTGTTTTTGGACCGAATTGTCACCTATGATGAAAAATGGGTCATGCACGATAACAGGAGACGTTCCGGACAGTGGCTGGATTTCGACGAACCACCGAGGTAATTTTCAAAGCCGCCCTCAAGAAAAAGATTCTGGTCACGGTTTGGTGGTCACCTGCTGGTGTGATCCACTATAACATTTTATCACCAGGCCAAACCATTACAGCAGAACCCTACTGTGAAGAAATCAACGCATTGTACCGAAAATTTTGTCAGCAGCCAACGCTTATCAAAAGAAAGGGTCCGATTCCTTTGCATGACAACGCCCGCCCACACGTTTCACAAATCACTATCCATAAATTGAACAAATTGGGGGTTGAAGTTCTACCTCAACCAACATATTCTTCAGACCTTTCGACAACCGACTATCACCTTTTCTAGCATTTTCAGAACTCCCTTGCTGAAATACTTCATCCAAAAAGGACCATGCAAAAAAGCCTTCGTGGATTTCGTGAATTTTCGACACCCAGTTTTTCATTTTGATGGGATTTCTCGACTGCTATCACATTGACAAAAGCGTGCTGATTCGAATGGTGCCTATTTCGCTTGAATACGATGAGTATTTAAAAAGTTACGATCGTTTAAAGTGAAACACCCAAAACGCTGAGAACTTTCCGGACAACCTAATATTATAGCATCCACTGAGGGTAAACGGGTTGCTGCGTTGGATCGGTCCGGTAAAGCGTGGCCAATTGAAGTGGCTTTAATAGTACTTCGTGATCTCCCTTTCGCGTGAGTTAGCAAGAGACCTTGAATATTACACAAAACTCGTTATGGGGTCATAAACAGCAGTAGAAAGTCAACTAACACGTATCCCACAAATCAGGCTGCAGCAGCGAAATGCAAGTACAACACAAAACAATGACTAATTGTATTTTGCGACTTGCGCGACTGTGCTGCGCCTTGTGCGTGTCGGCCCAGCTTCGCCGCGCTTACCTTCTTCCAAATGAATGTTACCTAACTAATATCCGGTTTTCCTTTATCTGAACAGATGACCAACGCTTCTTGACCAATAACATCATACCTGCCATTTTCAAGACTACTAAGGTGCATGGAATTGTGAAGGAGCGTTGATGAAGTGCAGATATGAGATGAAAGCCGAGTATTAGTCGTTCATTGGAGCATACGAAGGCAGGTAGGCGAGTCGAAGCCACCATCGCCCAGTAAGGCCGAGCCTTGTCACAGAGGAGCTCGCCGACTTCAGCCGGCGAGCCGATTGCTATTGAATATACCTACGACGACCGGTGGTTACGTGTACGGCTGCCGATGGACTGGAGTTCAGCATTAATATAGGCACCCCGTGCTTGAGGGCACGCACAGCCCTCTGTGTGCGGGTCTCTACACACCACAGACACACACAACTTTCGCCATGTTTCTCCAATGACTTTTTCTGATCTTTAAGGTTACCCGAATTGTGAAATGTCGTAGCAGGCATCACCCAGCTCGAGTACGGCCCATCCTCAGATGTCCACCCCCATTTCATCCACTAACCCCTTGTGATCTTCATTCCACATGTACCCGGTGCATATGCTGGTCTGCAAGGAACTCGTGAATCCTCGCTGCACCCACAATGGATGTGCCTCGCACTGCTAAACCGGTGACCCATTGCTGACATTTATCCACTTCTCCCCAATTCCTGGCCTGATCACCGTTGACCGAATTTCAAATTTGACTCCGCCCGCCTCGATGCACGCTCCACCCACAAAGTACTTCGCAACGGTGACTCATCGCTGTTAGTCCACTTTTTCCCAGTGTCTGGAGTGCTCTAGAGGCGTTTGACGAATTTTTTAATTCGACTTCGCCCACCTAGGCAGGGATAGCCGAGTGGTTAAGAGTGTACACTCATAATCTCACTCTGAGAAACGAGTTCGATCCCTGCCGAGGCACAAACCATGCCTTGCAAAAACTGCAAAAATGGGGACGATACCAGCGTCAGGCCCAGGTACAGGCCGGCTGATGGAGGAACCCGTCGCAACAACCATGACAAGTAGCAAAAGTATCAGTGTAAAAGCAAGGACGTCACCCGGAAGTGGCGCGCATAACCCTCGCCCGACTTCTGTGGTCAGTATGCGAGGGCTACCGGGGGGTGAACGACCTCGGTCAAAGTAGCTGGATTGAATTGTGACCCTGAACGTTGGGCCGCTAACCGGGAAGTCTCGTGAGGTGGAAGGAAGGGTGTGAAGGCGCGCGAGATCACAGAAGGTGTCAAAATCTTTTACAACGACACCAAACGGAATGTGGTGGCCATTGCGGTGGCAGAATCCCTCAAGGACTGCGTCTCCAGTGTGAACAGGATCAGTTATCGGATCATGGGAGTGAGAGGACACGAAGGAGGAGTACTGGACAGCACTGACCGTGTAAGCACCACAATCCGGGTGCTCCGAGGCGGAAAAGGATGAGTTCTACCTATCCTGAACGCGGCCATAAGAACCGTCCGGAAGAGGACTACCTCACCATAGCTGTGAATCTGAATGGCCATGTGGGAAGAAGGGTCTAGAAAGGGTGCACGGAGGTCGAGGAATAGGAGCAAGGGACGCTGAGGGAGAACGGATTCTTGACCTAGCCACAGCCCACGACTTAGCAATCTGCAGCATCTTCTTCGCAAAATGAAAGATTCAAAAGATAACCCAAGGCAACGGAGGGAGAAAAAAGGGAATCGACCATGTACTGATGACAAGATCGTCTCTCATGATATCAAGGTGCTGGTTCGGGAAGAGCTAGGCCCTCAGCACAGGCCTCTCCTGGCACGCATCGTCATAGTCCACCCCGAGAAAACGAAGGTAAGAACCGAGCGGAGAATTCGGTGGTGGAAAATGCGCAAGGTAGAAAAGAGTAGCCTCAGCCGAAGAATACTGGAGGCTGGGCTCCCAGACCCACATGGGCCAGTACAGGACACCTGGACCCACCCAGTAGAGGTCATCCAACAGTGTGCAGGAAGTACTGGTAGAGACGCGCGGTGGTATCAGAGGAGACAAAGCAGCTTGGTTCTGGAACGAGGAAGTCCAGCGGATCGTCAAGCAGAAGAAGGAAGCATAAAAACGCTGGCAAAATACAAGGAGCCCAGAAGATTTCGCTGCCTACAAGAGCTGCAAGCGACTGAGAGCGGCGGCCGTTGCTTAGGCCAAGAATGAAATGGACGCCCTGTACGACCTGGAGGCCGACAAGGGGACAAGTACGTCTTCCGCCTGGCTAAAGCTCGGCATCGCGCAGCTCAGGAGATCAGGGTCGCAAAGCCTTTGAAGAGCAGCAACGGGGCCATCCTCAGGAAAAGCCGAAGTAAGAAAGAGGTGGGAGGAATACTTCGACGGGCTTATGAACGAAGAATTCCCCCGCAAGAACAGCACAGAGATGGAGGCGACGGCAGGTCCCATCACTTCCTGGACGATGGATGAAGTCCGCCAGGCACTAAGGAGAATGAAAGTTGGGAAAGCAGTTGGTCCAGACGGGGTACCGATAGATGCATGGAAGGCCCTGGTAGAGCATGGGGAGAGTTGGCTCACAGACTTCCTAAACAACGTAACGGCTGGGGGAAGGATGCCGGATCCGTGAAGCAGCACAATCGTTCCCATCTTCAAACAGAAGGGGACGCGACGTAGTGTTCCAGCTACCGCGGCATCAAGTTGACTCCCCATACCATGAAGCTGCATGAGCGCCTTGTCAACACTAGGCTGAGGGGGCTTATCCCTTCCTCGCAGGAACAGTTTGGCTTCATGCATGCCCGAGAAGTCCACCGCCGACGCTATCTCCATCGCCAGGTAGCTGGAGCAGAAGTATCGAGAGAAGCGGAGACCCTGCTACCTAGCCTTCCTGGATCTTGAGAAGGCCTGTACTCTGGAGAGCGCTTAGAGAACGTAACGTTTCGGAGCACCTTATCTCCACAGTGAAGGAAGTGTACGATGGGGCTAAAGCAGCTTTGCGCACCCCTCACGGCTTGACAAAGAAGGTAAACATCACGGTTGGGGTACACCAAGAATCGGCCCTCAGCCCGTTCCTCTTCCTCCTGACTCTGGATGTCATGGCAAAAGAACTCATGGAGGGGCCACTGAAAACGCCCTCTACGCTGACGACATCGCCCTAATAGCGGACAGCAGGGAAGAACTTCAGGACAAGGTGCAGCTGTGGCAGAATATGCTCGCTGAGAATGGACTCCGGCTGAACGTTGAGAAGACCAAGTTCCTGAGCTCCGAAGGGTGTACCGAACCCATCGTAGACCGCCATGGTGAGAACATCGAAAGGGGTCGAGTGCTTCCAGTACCTGGGGAGCAACCTAGCAGCTGATGGCAGCGTGGACCAGGCGGTGAAGGCTCGAATCAACGGATGGATGAAATGGAGGGAGTCCACCGGCCTTCCGTGCGACCGGCGGTGCACCAGAACGCTATGGGATAAGGTGTACCGGGCAGCAGTCAGGCCTGCAATGCTCCAGGGCAGCGAGTGTTGGCCCATTGCAAGAGCCAAGAGAGGCAGCTCCACTCAGTGGAAAAGAGGATGCTCAGATGGGCTTACGGCTGGACACGACTCGAGAGAGTCAGAAACGAGGACGTTGGGGTGGTGACGCAGACGGCTCCGATACAGCTGAAGGCACGGGAGCAGCGACTGCGATGGTGGGCACGTGCTGAGGAGGGCTGAAGACCACCCAATAAGAAAGGCAGTCGAATTCGAAGCAGAAGGCAAGCGACCGCGAGGAGCCCCAAAGAAAAGATGGAGGGGCGTCATCAAGAAGGACCTTGCTGAAGTGAAAGCCACAGCAGAAGATGCAGTGGATCGGAACAAGTGGCGATGTTCTAACAAGAACAGCGGACCCTGCGACAACGCGGGACTAACGCTAGGGAGAATAAGAAGAAGAAGACTTTGCCCACCTCAGCGCACGCTCCGCCCATAATGGGTTTACGTCGCACTTTTTAACGCCCTTCGCTGACAATAATCCACTTTTTCCCGCTTCTGTAGTGCTCTGGAAGTGTTTGAAGGATTTTTTTTAGTTTGGCCCCGCCCACAATAGGTGTACCTCGCACTTCACAACGGGTGACCCATCGCCCATAATCCACTTTTCCGTGTCGTCTGCAGTGCTCTAAGACCAAACTACGATTTTTTTTTAATTAGTACCTTATGTTTGAGGCCACGTCCGTCCTGTGTAGGTCTGTATGGTTTGTTGACGAGACGGGGTGGTCTCGCTGGAGTTGCGATATAATAGAGTACAGTGGAGACGGGGTGGTATCTAGGTAGTCCGAGACGGGGTGGTCTCGGTGGTGGTTGTGGTAGAACTGCGAACTCAATCTAGGCGAGCCTCTCAATACAGGAGAGGTCACGCATCGAGTATCTATTTACTTACAGGTCATAATCACCTCAGGTTTGCCTATGGATTATACATATCAATGAGTCAGTCATAAAAGGGTGCATCGGCAGGTTCTGGTGGCAATCCAGAACATCCCCCACTTGGGGCGGGTCTCATCACACGGCAGATATGACGGACTCTCGCCAGATGTTTATCTTCGCTATGGACTTTTTGCAATCTGCGAACTCTCTCATGGACAGAGTTACCGACATTTTGTGGGACTCGTCGCCCATCTCGAGTAAGCCGCCCACTTCGGGGATAGGGTTAGCAAGGGGTTGTCAAATGAACCTCGTCCATCTGATGGGTCAATCCCTTGCTAACCCTATCCCACTTTCTTCCCATCTCGGAGCTGCTCTGTAGCCGAATTACGGCTTTCTCAGTGAGATTCCTAACTTTCCACGCACGCCCCCCCCCCGACGTGGGCGGGGCTTACCATGGACCACGGTGCTATTACGTCTTGTTCCATGCCCTACACTCGACCTTGACCCCACCTCCACGAGTAGTTCTTCTGGTAGAACTATTAGGTTGTCCGAAAAGTTCTCGGCGTTTTGAGTGTTTCACTTCAAACGATCATTTTCTTAACACTCATCGGATTTAATCGAGGTAGGCACCGTTCGAATCAGCACATTTTGCCAGTGTGAAGACAGTCGACAAATCCCACCAAAGAAAAAAAAACTGGGTGGTCGACAATCCATGAAATCTACGAAGGTTTTTTTTGGATGGCCCTAACTGATGAAGTATTTTCCAGCAAGGAAGTTCTGAAAATGTTTGAAAAGGTGATAGTCGGTGGGTGATAGGTCCGAAGAATATGGGGGGGGGGGAGGGTGAGGTAGAACTTCAACCTCCAATTCGTTCAATTTATGGATACTGACTTGTGAAACGTGTGGGCGGGCGTTGTCATGCAGAAGAATCGGACCCTTTCTGTTGACAAGTGCTAGATGCAACTGACGCAATTTTCGGTACATTTCGCCGATTTCCTCACAGTAGGACTCTGCGTTGGTTTGGCCTGGTGACAAAAAGTTATAGTGGATCACACCAGCCGATGACCACCACACTGTGACCATAACCTTTTTTTAATGAAGATTCGGCTTTGGAAATTGACTCGGTGGTTCGTCGGCGTCGAACCACTGTCCGGAACGTCTCCTGTATCATACACGATCCACTTTTCATCACAGGTGACAATTCGTTCCAAAAACGGCTCGTTTCTGCGCTGTGAAGAGGAAACCTCGAGACGTGCCAATTCCTGCCGGTCACTCAAATTGTGAGGCACCCACTTATCGACTTTTTTCACCTTCCTAATGCGTTTCAGCCATCTGCTACACTGGATTTGCCAACGCCTAGCTTTTCTGCAATCCCTCGAACTGTTTGGGATGGGTCAGCCCCCACAAACGCCTTCAAATTCAACTCTCGTCAGGTATTGCTTTAGGTCGTCCACTACGAGCTTCATCTTCAGGGCTGAAAGCTCCAGAACAGAATTTGTCGAACCATTGCCGCATGGTGCTTCCTCTAGCACTATTATGCCCCACACGTGGTTGAGTTGTTGAGCTGTCTCGATTGCGGTTGACCCAGTTTGCAGTCGAAGGAAAAAAATCGTCCAAAGTTGCTCTTTTCAAAAAGTTTTGGGAAAAGGGAGTTTATGAAGCAATGGTGAAACGGCAGTTATACCATCAGATAGCGCAACGAATTCTCTTCAGGATGTACTGAGACGCAAGAGAGAATGAGTTTCTTATCAGCAATGAATGTACAAAAAATGGTAACACAAAACGTTGAGAGCTTTCCGGACAACCTAATAAATTTCCGGTTTAGACAAAAAAACAAACGGACAGACGTAGCAAAAAAAAGTCATTTCGGCCGAGCCACATATCAACGAAGTTTTCGCAGCCCAGACAGGGGAAGTGGATATGAGTGTCACAGTGGAAGATACCCAAGATCTTCCTCTATAAGCTGGAGAAGGCTGCCGCCAATCGCCTTCATGTACGCCAAAATATGAAGTCATCTCCAGTCGCGGCCTGACTGGAGAACACCTTTGGAATTGACGTCGCCTCCAAACAGCTGCGAAACTTCTGGTATGGAGTCACCCATGGATAGCTACCCGGAGACCAGTACTCTCAACCTGGAAGACCTCCAACATCGAGCAGCTCCGACAACGTCGCTACGGTCTAGGACATCATCTTCACCCCAGTCGCCAAGGCGCCAATTGATGGTAGGGACCGGACGCACCTGGAATGGAAAGACCAATATTTTCTTCCTGGACACCCGGGCTGAAACTGAGCACTGGCGGTTACATCGACCAACTCAAGAATATCTTCCCCACATGTCGTCGCCCTTACCTTCTTGGAAACGTGGTACTGCTACAGCATTGGGTGCCACCACGTGGAATTGAAGGGCGTTGGAGAAACTCTCGCCTACTTGGAATGGAAGGGGGCTGAGTACCTAAAGAAGATGGAATATCTAAATAGGTCACCTGACCTGAATCCCCTCAATTACCCGGTTCGGGCGGAGTTTAATAGGGTGGTCTACGGTGGCGGAGAAATTGACTATCTCGCTGATCTCAGGGAACCACATCGTTGATTGCGTGCCAGAATCTCTCGATGGCGCTCCTCCAGAAGGCAGTGGCGGAGTGTCATAATAGTATTTAAATGCTCTTTAATATGGTGGTGGAAATGTCCGATTAGAATTTATATAGTGTAATTTATAGCGCCTCGAAAGTCAATGAAGCAAAATGACTTTTTTTTGGCCCCCCCCCTGTATATATATGAGATCTTCCCAGTGACTGAACCAAAAAGAAACCCCACAACATCACCCAAGGATGAAACCCACCGAAAAGATGGTTTGGTGGTCTGCAGCGGGTATGATACACTACCTTTCTGGACTCGGGTGAATTGAACGCAGCAGAAGAGTACTGTCAGCAAGTAAACAAAGTGCACCAGATTGTGCGAATTATATGCCCGGCATCGATAAATAGTAAAGGCATGCCTTCTCGATAAATAGTAAAGGCATGCCTTCTTCATGACAACGATCGACCTCACCTCTCATTGATCACCAAAGCTGCTTAAGTTGAACTAGAAACTCTGGATCGGTGGAGGGATGCTTATCAGACCTTTCGCCTACCGGCTTTCATTTTCTTCAAGCAACCTGGCAGCTTCTTGGAAAAAAATCACTCTAGAAACCAAGATGATGAAGAAACTGCCTCCGATGAGTTCATAGCTTCCAGAACCCCAAGCTTCTATTGGCATTGGAAAGGTCTTTTCTCGTTGGAAATGTCCTTGATGTAATGGCGACTACTTTGATTATATAAACTTGATTGAGGCTGATTATAATGACCTAGATGTTTGGTGGGAAAACCTGCACTCTTTGGGTCAGCCATAATTGGTAAGATCGCACCTAAAAGAGGTGGTCCGCGCCTGGCAGCGAGACAGCTTTGATGACGTGCGAAAACTTGGTTCCTAGCTGCAAAGTGACCGCATTAAGGCGAGAGGACTTACAATTGAGGTCATTCAGGTCATCGCGCGTTTTTGAGAAATGGTTTTGTTGCATGTTGTAGGGGTCCAAGAATCACGAAATTGCTTCAACTTTTGCTACGCATACCTGGGAATGCCAAAAAAAGAGTGGAAATTTTGCTAAAGAGAAGCCATTTTGGGCCGCTTTGCTGAACTCTCTTCAGGTTGCAATGTTGAGTATACGCAGCTAAGGAGAAGTTTGCCAACCATGCATCGTACGAAATAAGGTGGAAAAAGTACCTTACCTTGCACGTGGTGAGATAGCGTTGATGTTCCGCAAGTGATTTTTGCAGCGTCCCACTTCTCACGCAGTGGGAAAGTATTCAGAGCCATGCTGGCGCCATTTATAAATGTAAGAACCGTGATCACGGCTACTGATGACCCCTAATACAGAGTTTCACAAAAATTTTCACCTCGAGCTTTTCCAGTTTTGACGATAGATGTGTTGAAGTGGTGTCTATCAGTATCCAAGTGTCGGTATCCAACTTCGATACCTCAACCTTTCTATTACTATATTCTATAACTATTCGCTATTTATTTGAAACTAAAATGAAACACGTTCCGTTGCAAGGGTTACGGCTGGAAGTGACCAGTTCCTTGATGGAAGCTTACACGATGAAAGCCGAGAAAAGCCCAGGATGATCGTACACCAGCCCTGGGACCGACATGGTTTTTTTGAAGCCATGTCGAATCTGGGAAGAGAAGTTTGCGAAGGTTGGTTTTGGTGGTGAAGTACCCCCTAAGTTCTATCCGCGGCCTCAACGTGGCATGGGGGTGGCGGCTTCGGCCAGCGAACGCGGAGGGTGCCTCCTGAGGGAAGAAGCATTGCAGAATTTCACTCAGGAGGCTTATTCAAATTCTGCACAATGATGACCAATGGATTTTTCACGTGTCCTGATCAGAGCTAGGTTGTCCACCGTAATGGGTCAAACTAGGACGTCCACCGCAGTGGACACACAAGCTTGGAAGTCTTTCGTGAAGGACAAGCGCGAGACCATCAGGATCGCCACACTAAACTTCGGCACCCTAACCGGCCGTTCTGCTGAATTGACGGACATGCTGACATAAAGGAGCATCGACATCTGCGCGCTCTGAGAAACGAAATGGGCTGGCGCTAGGACGAGAAGGATCGGAGTATTCAACTTGCACTATAACGGAAAGCGATCCAAAGTCAACGGCATAGCCATTGCAGTGTCGCAGAGGCTAGAGCATGCAGTTCAAGATGTACAGCGGGTTTCCGACCGCATCATGAGAATTACTGTGATTTTCGGCAAAAAGCGACCTATGTTATGTGCAACTACGCTCCGCAAGAAAATTTGCCCACTGCCGACATGGATAAGTTCTGGAGCAGCTTGCCGTAGCATCCGCGCTTTCATTTGATGAAGAACTGTACATTATGGGTGATTTCACTGGACACACTGGCGCAAGCAACTCCCAGTTCGAAGACACTCAAGGACGATTCGCCTACGGCACAAGGAATGATGATGGTAAACGAATACTGGAATTCGCCAAGTCACCTGATCTAATCATAATCAATTCCTTCTCCAGTAGAGAGAATCCCGCCTGGTCACGTGCTATAGTGGGGGACGTCAGACCCAAATCGACTACATTTTGACACGGAGGAGCCAACGAAGCAACATGCTAGACTGCAAGGTGATCCCATCGGTAACGGTCAACAGTCAACATCGTCCAGTCATTGCGACCATTGAGATGCCGGCCAACTCATCTGCCTTCAAGCAGCCGAGCTGTCTGGGCTGTGAAAACTTTGCTGATATGTGACTCGGTCGAAATGTCGTTTTTTGCCCCCCCCCCGTATACGTCTCCCGATTTCGAATGAAATAAGCCCAGCCCAAAATAAGCGCTTTCACAAAGGGGACACTGTGGCACGGTAAGCGACATCTTTCCTGATGATAACAAGTGCAAGCATTAGCTCCCTCGACCAAGACAGACAATGTGGAATAGATGAAGTACCTTGAACTCTGGGAGACTTTTAAGCTTTGAAAGTTTCCACAAAGTCATGACACACCCGTCTGCTAAATCTCTCGGAGAACACTTTTCACTAATCATGGACGAAAGCTTCTCAAATATTTTTTTTTCATTTTTTTTCCTAGAGCAATTCATTCGAAGTGTCGCAGGACTTACTTTCCAAACTAGTATCACCACCAGTTGGCTGCTAAAGATCCCGGACATACACTGCTGGACATAATTATACTTCCACCTATGACTCTCTCTGGAATCTTCCATCCAAATAAGTTTTTGACAAAGTCTTCAGAGTGAAATTTTGTTATAGCTCATAGGGATCAGAATTTACTTCAAATGCAGCAAACATCCTTATCTCATTTTTTCGAAAAGCGATAATTTCGCTCATTCGGCATAATCACGACAAATCGCTCCAATAAACAATGAAAGCTGAACTGCTAATTTAAAAATTTACGGGGCCACCATTTCTTCGAATGACTTGAAAAACCTAATTGTCCTAGCTCAAATAGAGTTTATCGATAAACGTTCGATAAACTTGGTGCCACGCCTAGGTAACTGCCTTCTTGAGGTTGCCGAAGTCCTAGAGGCGAGTGCTACTGGCGTGAATACTACCATAACCTTATACGTTTTCCACTGGTTCACGCCGGGTCTATTCGACTGCCAGGGCAGAAGAGCGACTTGGTGGCGGCAGACCAAGATACGGCTGACATAAACCGGTGCATTATCTTCCATAAAAAGAAAACTTTTCGTATCGATTCTGGCTCCAACAGGGAGGAAGACCGCGGCGCACGATGTCTAGGTCATGTGAAGAATTCACAAGGGAGGCCGTTCAGGATATGTTGAGCTTTCCTGAAACGGTTTGTTGCATTAGGTAGGGTTCGTGTATGGACCACACAGGTGGGCTTTATTTTTGCTAAACGTTATGGGGAATGCCGAAAAGCAATAAAAACAAATTGCTCAGGATAGGCAAATTTTGTCATCTCATTCGGCTCTGTTTTAGCTGTAAAGCTGAGTACATATAGTTTGTCAGTTGTTCCTCAACTAGGCATGGAAAACGTAAAATAAGGTCAAAATTCAAGTGCCTTACTTGGCATACAGTGATGTACACTGGAACTTTCTTTAGTAGTTTATGCAGCATCCTTTTCCGTTCACAGTGGCCATTTAGCCACACGCTGGTTCCAGATTACCTTGGCTCCATGAACAACTGTCAGAATCGTGATCAGGGCCATTAGTTACCCCCGTATACGAGATTTTAGCGAGAAAATTTTTTTTCGAATTTTTCTTGTGGTAATGGCCCTGACCTTTGGATGGCAGTGGCACGCGAACCCTCACACCTCCGTAATCGTAAAGGTCTCTGGCAAAACGAACCGCCAGAAATTTTGCATTTTTCACAATTTCAACTTCAGTAAGTCTTCAAAATACACCGTGTTAGCTTCAGAGCCACAAAACAACATATTGTATCCTTCTCCACTTTTATCGTCTAGGCTTTCAACGAAGAACTCGCTACTTCCTGCCGGTATAAATGAGACTTGTTTTTCACATCAAAAGTGTAAATGGTGTGCAGTATATGCGTGTCACAATTATGCGTCTGCGTGCAAATGTAAAGCTCCCCATAACGATGTTGGATAACGACTTCTGGAGGAGACTGATAGCCACTAAGATATGGTCAGACATCATAACACAAAAGGCTCGGAAAAGTTTCTTTCAGCGTAATTCTGTACGCAGGGGTAAGATGGTCCTGATCACGGTTCTGACAATTATTTTTGGCGCGGAGGCCATTTGGTGCCAGTTCGGCGCTAAATACGCTCCGCACGCAAGCTGACAATGATGTTAGTACGAGAAAGAGTTTGCAAAGTCCTGTAATTGCGCTTTGGAATACAAGCACAACGCAATTTCTTTATGAGGATAACATTTCAGGGCTAGAACTCAAAAGCAAATGTGTTGCTTCTGCAATATCTTCAGAGGCCACGCATTCCCACAGAACATGACAATAAAAAGACAAAATGACAATACAAGCAAAACGCAATTTCCTAACATGTGAGGTATTGCTCATGGCTTCAAAGTCCGAATAGAAGGTGAAGATGACAAAGGCTAGAAATGAACAACAACGGATGTAGATGTAAAAAAACAAAATTGAAGAAACTAAGGAAACGCCATAAATTAAAATCGCATGGGTATCTCTGCGATCCGACTCGAACCCGGCTCTAATGCTATAGAAATACTTTGAACTAACGAGTGGGACGCTTAGGCCGTTTTTATTGTCATGTTGTGTGGGAATGCGCGGCCTGCGAGGGCTGTTCCAGAAGCAGCACAGTTGCTCTTAAGTTCTAGCCTTCGTCATCATCCTCGGTTCTTATTTGCAGCACCTAAAATGTTATCCGCATAAAGAAATTGCGTTGTACTTGTATTCCAAAGCGCAATTACGACTTGGCAAAAAGGAAAGAGAGCTGCACGCGACACGCGCCGCGCGGACGGTGTTAGTAAAACATACTTTGCGAAACGGGCGGTGCAGCAAGGAAACGACTTTCCCACGGCTCCGTACTCTGACCCCGTGCAGTTTTGAGAGGGGGACAACGAAACGACAGCTGGGGGGCTGATAGTCTCATACACCCTCAATGTGTTTGAGCGTACCATGTGTCTTTGAATGGCGTATATCCTGGTCATACACATTATCGGGCACACAGAAACATAAGGAAGAAATCTGAGAGAAGCAAAAATGTGTCTTCAAGGGGATCCGATCCAAACTCATCGGTTGAGAGTCCGTCGCGCTACCCATCACACCATTGACCAAGGCGAACGGAGAGATGCAGGACCCACTGAAGAGTCGTGCAGAGATGACCAGGAAACTCCAATGTAGCTCACTATATACCAAGTGAAGTACACGGATTTCGGCCTTATTTTGCATCGTTTTTCATGCCTGCTCAAAGAAACACCTAATATATTATACATTGTAAACGCTACAGCTAGAACGGAGTTGAAGAAGGTGGTTCGAATCGCCCTTTTTAGCCGAATTATTTTCACTCCTTTTTAGCATTCCCAATTACGGTTAGCAAGAATAAACCCCATCTGTGTGGTATTCGTGTTCAGGGGGTCGAAATCCCCCATGAACGAGTTTCTCGCCAAAATTTCGAACTGTCGGATGGGTAACCTGTTCAGAGAGGGCAGATATGACCAAATCCATACTAGATCGCGCACGTCGTATACTTTCGATCTACTTGCCCTGCTGCGCCGTAAATTCGGAAGAATTTTGAAAATTAGAGCTGAAGCTCGCGAAGCAAAAATTGTCACGCCAGCCGGATGCAAACCCGCTTGCGTTTGCCTTGAAAGCGGGACCATTACCACGAGGCCACGGTGGCACTGCCGCATCGATCAGCAGCGCTTACGAGAAACTGGCTTTTCGCAAACTTCGACCACCCATATCTCGTCTGGGAGGTCCCCGTAGCACTTTTAATCTGCATATTCGTAATTAGCATTCGAGGCTCTATCGACGAACTAGGTCTCCATTCGAAGTTCCATGGGATGTTCGAACCATTCCCTTGTCAGCTTATCGCCCTCCCCGTTCATTCACGTCACGAGATGAATAACTGATCCAAATCATACAAGATCTCGTATCAACGACAACCTTCAACTCAACTGTTCTCGGTGACCTGAACCAAAATATAAATTGGGAATCTCATGTGGCTTGCAACCACAGGAGCAGAAATTTCTGACTACTTTTGATATCTTATTTATGAGTCAATTTAACTTTCCCAACTAGAGGAAATAGCATTCTTGATATCATACTATCAGATCAACAGAATATTTCCAATGTGTCCCCTCATGCCCCTTGTCAAGCAATGTAATTTCGTTTCAGTTGTCGGCTCCTATGCCCAGGAAGGAGGTGTTTTTCAGAAGAGATTCTAAAAACGCAACGCGGATAAGGAAAAGACTGTTCATGCTCTAACTAGTATCGACTGGTGGAGTGCCTTAATCTTATGTTGACATGTGCCTTAATCCTATGTTGACATTGATGATGTTTGCTCCCGGTTTATTGCCATCCTTCACGACATCATCAATCGCCATTTACCGCTCAAACAGTTTGAAAGGCACTCCTCCAGTAAGTATCCAGAACATGTTCTGAACCTTTTAACAACGTGATAGGCTTTTTCAACTTGTAGAGCCTTCTAAAAGTCCGCTGTTTAGAAAAGTAACAGAAGAACTGGAATTCCATATAAAGCGCTTCCTAACTTACAAGGTTAAGAAAATGGCAGCATGTAAACATATGAAAAGGCTTTATGAATATATAAATAAGGTGAAAAAATCGCCTAACTTGCACAAGGTCCTTGAGGACTCGGAAGGCATCAAGTATACAGATAGTGCCAAGGCACAGGCGTTAGCGGATTACTTTGCAAGTGTATTTGAAAAGTCACCTTTATTTACACCCACTCTGCCAAGCCTCTCTTCAACCCACATAACTACCAGCTGTATCGTATCAAAGGGTGCTCAGAGCTTTCCGCGCGCCGAAGCCGTAGCAGTCGCCAACAGCGGACGGGGCACCCCAAATTTTCTTCAAGCACTTTTCTAAGTATCTTGCAGCCCCTCTTACCCATGTTCTCAATATATCCTTGATGCCGGGTCAAGTTCCTGAAATTTGGAAAAATTCGTATGTCACATCCATACCTAAAACAGGGAATGTAAGCATCATTTCTAACTTCAGGCCAATAACTATCTTACCAGCTCCTCTGAAAGTTATTGAAAGATTTGTCAAGGACGAACTGTTAAAGTGGGTTACCAAGCTGCACCTCGTCCCTGTGGAGCAGCACGGCTTCATCCCCGGAGCATCTACTTGCACTCAGTTACTTGAGTGTTCACACACCTGGACTGAGGCGTTAAATCGCAAAAATGTCGACATTGTATATTTTGACCTGAGCAAGGCTTTCGATAAAGTCAATCATTATAAGCTACTAGCCAGGCTTGAGAGAATTGGAGTCAGAAACACTGCGTTTCATTGGTTCAAATCATATTTATCCGGCTGGAGGATGAATGCTCGCGTGGGTGACTACTTATCAACCTCTAGGAAATGCCCGACTGGCGTCCAGGGGGGGATTCTTATAAGACTCCTCTTCGTCATATACTATATACAAGCATGACCTGCTCGAATCCCTCATTACACATGGTTGCTGGTTCCGCGGACGATATCAAAGTTGCAGGAATTTATAGCGAAGAAGATAGGCAAGTGGTCCAGCAAGCGATGAACAGCTCTGTTGACAAGATGCTGTCCTGGGCCTAAATTTGGGACCTAGCAATAAACTCAAGGACAACTCTAGCATTTTCACTTGGATCCTCTCCTCTAGAAAACTGCTTTTCTGATAAGACACGCATCAGGCACAGTGAGGAAATAAAGGATTTGAGAAGTCAGGCTTTCCAAAAATTTAAGCTGGAGCACACGTGTTGAGGAAATTAGCAACAAAGCCCTAAGTTTGATTTACCTCCTTTTCAGAAATATCCATTGCTCTACGTTAAACTATGGATGAGACTCTATAAGTCTTATATCCTTCCTATTGTAGAGTACTGTCGTCCCATTTCTGTATTATAAAGCTTTTCCCAGTGCAAGCTACCCTAGAACCCTTCCTTCCTATGGTGCGAGACTTCATGAACTCAATTTGAAGAGTCTTTTCTATGGAATAATATCCTCAGATTTAGTTTTTGCTTTTAAAGACACATAGTACGCTCATACACATTGAGGGTGTATGAGACTATCAGCCCCCAGATGTCGATGGGCTTCCAATACGTGAATCTTATACAGCTCTCTTTTAAAATGAGAGGAATCTTTACAAAAGGGGAGAGAGGGAGGCAGGTTTGAGAGCCAACGATGTCCGCAAAATGAAGCTGTAATGTCGAAGCTGACTGTGCAACTGTTCCATTTTGTGCCCAAACGCCAAAAGACATCCTCGACTACTACTGGAAGGACGGGAAGTCCTAAACTTTGAAGGACCTAGACGAGTCTCGTCTCTGAGTCTTAAAGACACATGGTACGCTCATACACATTGAGGTCGTGTATGAGACTATCAGCCCCCAGATGTCGATGTGTCGTGGTCCCCCCGCCGAAACATGCCAGGAATGGAGATACAGGGCCTGTAAACACGCTAGTTCTTCCATGCTCCGCCCACTGCCTTTTCACGGCGCAGATTCCCGCCGTTCATAACATCCGTTGCAAGCGCGCGTGTCGCGTGCGGCTCCTTCGCACTTTGCCAAGTCCTTTACTTGCGCTCTCAAATACAAGGAAGCCGCAATTTCTTGATGCGGACAACACTGGAGGTGGTGCAAAATAAGAACAGAAGATGATGATGAGGGTCAGAACTCAAAAGCAACTGTGCCACTTCTGCAAAATTCCTCGGAGGCCGCGTATTTCCACGAAACATGAAAATAAAACGGCACACCGTTAGTTTGATACAAGCAAAACGCACTTTCCTGATGCGAATAAAAACTCTAGGTGTTGCTCATGCTTCAAAATCCATGTACAAGGAGATGAAGATGATATAGGCTAGAAATGAAGCACAACGATGTAAATGTAAACAAAACAAAAATGAAAAATCAAGGAAACGCAAATTAGATAAACTGGCCTGTAAATTCCTACGATCCGGCGCCAAAGCCATACAAATACTTAGAACAAACGAGTGGGCGCTTGGGCGTGTTTTATTTTCATATTTTGTGGAATGCGCGGCCTCTGATGGATACTGCAGATGCAGCCGAGTCGCTCGTGAGTTCTGACCCTCGTCATCATCTTCTGTTCTTATTTTGCAGCACCTCCAATGTAATCCGCATCAGAAAATTGCGTTTTACTCGTATTTGAGAGCGCAATTAAAGGACTTGGCAAAGTGCCAAGGAGCCGCACGCGACACGCGCGCCTTGCAACGGATGTTATGAACGCGGGAATGTGCGCCGTGAAAAGGCAGTGGGCGGAGCATGGAAGAACTAGCGTGTTTCACGGCCCGTATCTCCATTCCTGGGCATGTTTGGGCGGGGACCACGACACATCGACATCTGGGGGGCTGATAGTCCTCATACCCCTCAATGTGTATGAGCGTACCATGTGTCTTTAAGACTCAGAGACGAGACTCGTCTAGGTCCTTCAAAGTTTAGGACTTCCCGTCCTTCCAGTAGTAGTCGAGGATGTCTTTTGGCGTTTGGGGCACAAAACTGGAACAGTTGCACAGTCAGCTTCGACGTTACAGCTTCATTTTGCGGACATCGTTGGCTCTCAAACCTGCCTCCCTCTCTCCCCTTTTGTAAAGATTCCTCTCATTTTAAAAGAGAGCTGTATAAGATTCACGTATTGGAAGCCCTCGTGTTGGAAGACGTAGAGTAGACGCGTCTATTCTTCGAATGCTTGCGAAGATACTCCTTTTTTCGGTTCCTCCGTTAAGAGTGGCATCATATGGAAGAAGCTGAAGTCAGATCTACACAGATTGTCCACCATTCACAGAAACATCTAATTCGGGCAAACACGTCATCATCTACTCATGGGCTACTAAGGCTTTGGTAGGGAATGATTGGTACTGTACATTCGCGCTCTTGCCTATTTTGCTGGTTCCACGTGGATGGCCGACATATCCGTGTTTCGAAGTTCCGGCAAAATCCCATGACCCCGGTTGTGGCGTAAGGACGCCATGGCCGGATGGTATAGGCGCTAGCGTGTGTGGTCATTAGACTCCTACCTCGCTCTTGGATAGCGGCTTAATCCAGAGTGTGCTTTTACTTCGAAACGGCCCTGGGACAGTAGTCTGTTTGTGTTGTTCCTTCTTTCTAGCTTCACATGCCCACATGCCACTCTTCATTTCGAGGAGTTACATATCATAAGGCGCTGTAACCCTTCTGTCTGAGTCTCATCAACCTTTTAGGTCTCCGCTACTTCTACTGCATCCTCTTACATACATTTCCAAGGCTTGAATGTTTTTAGTCACATGGCAGTTCTTCCTCGTGCTTTCCTTTTTCGTGCGTATATTATTTCTTTTTCTGCTTTCGTTGCTTTTTTAAACTCCTTTTTTGTTTCCTGTAGTTTTTCCTTTTATTATTTCTTTTGTGTTTGATTCTAGAATCACTGAGCTCTTTTACTAATCTCCTGCATGGACCGTAGTACTGACCTGGCGCGTAATTGTACGCGTAAATAAATAAAAGCCAACTCGGTTTTCACAGTAGATCTTTGTTTATGATATGAAGTTGGACCTCTTCAGCACCCGCAGTCTCCGTCGACAGCCCCAAAGAAGATTCGGTTCCCGCGCATGACCTAGTACTACTTGATGCGACGCTTATCCTGGTCGCGGAGCAAGGAAGAGAGTCCGGGACTTTTTTCTGTTCCATATCTCGCACGATCCTTCATGAAACTGTGGACAACTGGATGGCCTTGGCCCAATTTGCACGCTATTTGACGGACCCTGGTTCTTTTCTGCTATGCTTTGACCTTTTCCGAGATCTGATAACGGTTTCCCTTCTGCCATAACCTAAAGAAAGAATTACTACAAATAAGATTTTCGATTAAGCAGAAACGACACATAACAAGAAACCAAGATGTGGAAGTATGATTATGCCAAACAGTACAAGTGAGTGTTTTCCAAAAAAATGAGGTAAAAATGTCGGTGAGCAAACTCGTTCCGGAAATCACAGGCGGAACTACAATTATATATAATATAATATAATAATTAAAATAATTATTAAATATATTAAATATAATATAATAATATAATATATTAAAATATATAATAATAAATAATTATATTAGTTTATCAAGAGCGTGTGGCGTTGAGTTAGAAGCTCAAGTGCGGTTTCTATGGCAGAACCATTCCTTACGTTTGTGAGGGCTCTCTCCATTTGTTCCATAGCGCAAGCACTGTAAATGAGCAGTGCATGAAGAAGTCCCAGGATCATTTGATTCAACGCAGAAATGCCTAGCGCCCGCATTACAGGCGCCGAGACTGGAACCTCTGTGGCGTCGGCGCGCACGGAGCATTTTGCACTTTTGCTACCTCCCAGCGACGTGTCGGCCTGTCCAGCCAGCCTCTTCTCGAGTTGACAGGTTTTAACAAGATGACTTGACTACCTTGTTCCAGCTGCACAAGTGTTCACACGCTTCGCCAGTGTAAGACATGTAAAGTAGAACTGAGGAAGAAATGATAGTACAAAATGCCCCCCCCCCGTCGAGAAACAGCGCCGACGAAATCTAGTCACGTCCACAAGCGGGGAAGAGTTCAGAACCAGCTAGAATTTCAAAAAGCAATGCACTAGAAGGTAAATGTTCTCAGCTTCACTCACCTCTTCCATTCTAATTCAGCACTGGTAGTTTCAATCTTTGAGCTATTAACAACACTATTCAGTCAATAATATAAGAGATGAAATAAACTAAATATATAGCTGACTTCACTGATATGCCCACTAACTTGTAACGTAAAACTATCACTGAAAGCAACAAACTATTTCTGAATATGTTTCAGAAACTCCCATGAAAAAATAACAATTGGATATGGTCAAACAGTCAATATAGTGCAAACAAATCAAGAAGTTCAGTAACTGAGATACGGCTGCGGAAAAGGAACAAACAAAATAAGAACCGTAATTTTCTATCAAATTGTTGCTTCATTTTCCCTGGCTTGTGTTACGAAATACTGTGAATATAGATAAAGTATGCCTAGTAGGACTGTTTTCAAAAGAGTGAAAACTACACTGAGCAAACACAGAAGTATATGAAACCTAGGTTCCGGTACCGAATACCGGCATCCGGATGACAAAATGACCGAGTAAAAGCCTTCAGCTCAACCCCTTCAGGCATCTTTGAGGTGTTTTGAAGCAGAGACAAAGAAAGGAAGAGGACCGACACGGAAGAGCAGTTTCATGCATTTTAGGGAATTTGGAACCAAATATCCGTGGATGACCTCTAAGCTTCTATGGAGTCAATTCCATGGATGATGAAGCCTCTAATCATTCAACAGTAAATCCAAATTCAGAGCACTGAACAGTTTTTTCTTGTTAAATTCCCGCTATCTGCTCACCATTCCACGGTATCGTTGTGGAATAAGAGCTTCAGAACTGAAAGCTACAAAACGAGACGGAAATAGAAAGCAAAAATAGAAGACAAACAGAAGCTGCAAAATGGGATTTCGTGGGTTGCTCCAAGCTTTTTTCCCGCAACTGTATTTATAAAGACCCTCCTCAATAACAAATACAATGAACTTATATTATCAGGTGCTCGTATGTACACAAACAAATCACAAGTTATAAATTTGAAATAAACAATGACCATAAACGAGCCAAAGTACTAATCAACCGAAGTACTCGGCCTGAAGTTAATCTTAACCAAACCACGAGCAAGCTCCAAATCAGCGTAGTGTCAGTTCCAGGGATAAAAAAGAGTACTACTTCACAGTTCACACTTTTTTCTTACACTTTACACTGTAAGAAACTGTCATCAAGTGAGTATCTCTCCAATTACGCTCACCATTTTAGAAATCTCATTATCTGTACTCACTCCTACGTCTTCTGAGTTTGCATTCAGTGCCATCATATCAGCTACCATCCTCTCAATTCATCAGTTCCACCTCACTGATGATTCTCAAGGGACTGACAAAACATAAGGCTTCGCCTGAGTGGAAGCGAAAGAAAGCTTCCACTCCTTATCGCATCTTGTCCTTATGCTATTTCCCATTCTTTATTAATGAAAGTAGATTAAACTTGGTTTTTTTTTGTTTTGCTGCTTGTTATGGACTTGGTAATGTGCATGATGAGTTTGAACTGCTTGAAGCATTTTTACCGCTACCGATTACTTAATTGGTTGATGTGAACCTACCAAAACAATAGACTACCATCCGCAGGATGTACTGCAAAAAGAACATCGCTAGACTTGCTCCATTGCCTCAATAAAATTTCGAGTCTCACATCGAGAAAGTCGTTGGGAGAACTCATTTCCTGGAAAACCAAGCAGATGAAGGAACTAACAAAACACCAAAATAGAGAAAAATTCTACAAAGTGAGCACACGCTCCCAAAACAACTGCCAAGCCATACCCCACGATCAGAATGTTCGCTCACAGGCAAGAAGTCGCCTTCGCACTGCAGATGTTCGGATGAAATCACTGGTCCGGACTCTGAAGGGTAAAAATCATCTCTGCAAGTGAAAGAGATACTTTATAGTTGAACACCGCGTCGTCTTTGATGCAAATCCCGTTTGATGACGACCCGCTGTAACGCGCGTAGACGCGCTGCGACGCGCTGCCATTGCACGCCGCTCCTTAATTCTATAGACGGGTATGCAGTCACAGACAGGTATCGCTCGAGACTGAGTGATCGAGCAACCCACGCCGTCTCATTTTCCTCACACTTTGAAAACAGTAGAGGCCGACTACATTGATACCCGTCCCGCTACACCACTGGAGCGCAGATGTAATGGTCAGCTAAAAACTATCAGACTATAACAGGGTAGGTGAATTACGTGCGCCATAAAAAATCAAAAATAAAAAAATCATAAATCGATTTTTCGCTTGTGCGCTTTTGTATAAATGTTTATGGATTAAGTACCAGGACATTTTCCGGTTTGAGAATTTTCGAAATTACTGTTATTATATTTGACACAAGCCTTAGCTCGTTCCTTCATTCAGTCAACAGTGAGGCAGAGGTATTCAAAGCCTGAATTCACCCTCATTTTCAAAGCTTGTTTGTTTCACAAAGTCATCAGGAATTTGAAGTTTGGCTCCTTAGTTGCTGCTTCGTCACCCTTTATAAATGCTAGAATAAAGAGTTCGGATTCGGGCTGCTAAAAGGTTCTTCGTGGGCTAGGAACCATTTTCTGGCAGAAGGAAGTGAATCGCTGTTCTGAGTTCACAAAACGAAGCACGATCCTGTTATCAAACTAGGGTAATATTCTCCCCAAAATGAAAAAAAATGAAAATGCCGACTTTAGCAAGTATTCACAATGACCTTGAATGACGTCTGAAATGGAACTGACTATATTAAGCACGTAATTTTTTGCTACCCTGTACAAATGAGATATTCCTGTTCCAATCTTATTCTTTTCTATCAAATCAGATCCTCCTCTTACATCGTCAGATCGATACTCATGCATTCCGTTGCGAGTATTCTCTGCTCCTCGATTCTTGTATATGTAGACAAACTGTAGACTCGTCATCGAGAACGTTACTTGCCACGTACGATGCGACTGGATCCACAGGCGCTGTACCCTCCCATTTCCCCTGATCTAAATGCACGAGAGAAGCACTTGGGCGTTTGACTATGGCTAGATATCTCGCTGGCCGCTGAGATGGCCACCCGCACTACTACCCCCCCCCCCAGCTCCTTCTCGCCCTTTCCTAAAAGGAGGAAGTGGCACGTTACTGTAGCTGCGGGCCCATCCTCCTCACCCACGGCGAGGATTAGGATCCTTGGAGGCGAACGTGCAGTTTATCTTTGGGTACCTCAAACTATGAACGCGGCATAGTGATGGACTAGCTTTTTATTTACAAGTTTGGCTGACTCACACTACTACACGCCTGAGGTGATAAAGCAATGCTAAAATCATTGCTTTACTCCAAGAAAAGAATAAGAGAAAGTATGGAGGTTATCAAAAACTGCAACATAATTTTTGTTCAAAACACGAGAGAGCGTATTTAACTCCTCTTTGAATGCAGATTTTTGTTTCCCGCTCCACGTGCATTATATGCCGCCGCTCGACAGGCAGTGAAGGAGTGGATTCACTATACCGCTATACACTAAGAAATGAAGTGAGCATAACCTCTCATCTGTTCTTATCAGCTGATATAATTGCTTGTCACCTGTCACCAAAGTCCACATGATTAAACGTCTATGATTCGGTGGTGTGAAAGATGTACAACTTTGAACTCGAGTACCGACTCAGAGAGGCAGCGGCAATGCCCCATCAGTCCCTATAAATTGTCATGCCTCTCTGTCACCCATCAGTAATATTCAGGTCAGATACCCTATATTTCTTGTTGGAACCACTTCGTACTGATACTGTGACTTGCGACTTATGAATCAGACGACGCTTGAGTTTTAATTCCTCTTATCGAATCTTGACAGTTCTTTACACGACCTGCCACCCATCAGCGACGTTCCTGTCCCATAACTTACATCATATCGCGGAACAATGTCGCACCGCCGATGGGACTGCTATGAATTTAGTGACCCACCCTTCTAGTGCATTATCTAATCTCAACAACACTTACCACTTTCTGTCACCCACAAATAATATTACCTTCGGACGCACTACGTAACTTTCAGGAAACAATGTCCCACAATCACTGGACGCGCGGTACGCATTTGGTGACACTCTCCTTCTAGGGCCATTATCAGTTCTTGCCAGTTCCTATCACTTTCTGTCACCAACCAATAATGTTCCCGTCCCACCTCCTGTATTACTTGAAACTTTGAACTCTGTGTGCTAAATTGAAGGAAGTTATCAATCTCCGACACACAGAACACACACAGACACACACACACACACACACACACACAGAAAACAGACATCAGATCAATTCAAACTGAGGCCTATCTCATAAACCTCTTCAAGATCAATAGAAGTGAGACTATTTCTGGTGTCTTCTACTGAACATTCTGAATATAGAACCTTGGCACTATTTACCCTTTACTGCCCCAGCCATCCGAAATCAGGCCGATTCTTGACCGACTTTTTTCTCCGTGGGCAGAATTCGCTGAAAACTTGCTCCCAGGGGTAGTTCGAACCGCTGAACACGAATATCGCATCCGCTTGACCCGAAACCTCCTAGCGCCCGCGCCACGAGCGCCGGCGCCAAAATACTCGAAATCACCAAATTCGCTGAAAACTTGCTCCCAGGGGTAGTTTGACCCTCCGATCACGAATACCACTTACATTTTGCATGAAAAAATGCATGACCAGCGCTTTTTCAAAAATCCCGCGCTCGCCCAGCTTTCACACGCAAGTTCGTGGGAAATGGGATTTCCCACGGAATCCTGTGGAAATTGAGTGTTTCTCGTGGTGACGTCTTCAAAACTGACCTATTAACTGGGGAAGCCCCTCTGCTTCTCATTTAGCTATTCTCATGGCTCTGAAGGTACTTCATCGTCGCAACCGCGAGATGGAGCTGACTGATTTCAAATGGCTCGACCTAGTTGAGAAGCTCAATATGGATCCTCATGAATTCCGAGCATGGTTGCGAACGGTCGAAGATCAGGTCTACAAGTGACCCCCAGCCCCAAGTGTTCTGGTGCAATGATGCTTCGACTTCAAGACGACGTTTGGCTTTGTACAGGCGTGATGTAGAACGGACAGCGGAACGAAGCCATCTCTCTCCGTCAGACACAAAAGCTTGTTCGCCAGTTCCAGACTTCCAGAGGCTACCATCTTCGCAATCACTTACTTCTGGCTGCGTGAGTTCGGCTCCTTTAGAACGAAGTCTTTCGAGCTTGGAGTCAGTCGAAAGATGTAGACCCACTGGAAGCAGTTCGAAAGATGTTGACCCACTGGAAGCAGTATTTACAAAGAATTTGTTTCAAGTATTACAAGGAAAACCCTCCCATTGTTGGCGGGCCTGGAGTCACAGTAGAGATTGACGAAACAAATGTCACACGAAGGAAATACAGCCGCGGGAGACTTGTACGTAGAAAGGATTGGCTGTTCGGTGGCATTGAAAGAGGGAGTGGTCGAGCCCTCATGGTGCATGTAAAACGTCGCGATGCAGCCACACTCACGAGCATCATCCTCAAGTTCATTCGATCGGGAACTACCATCATGTGGGACTCATGGAGAGCGTACTCACAGCTGTCGCGACTGCCAGCCGGCTTCAGGCACCTGACGGTCAACCACATGCTCCATTTCGTCGATCTAACTGGGGCACACACCCAAAACATCGAATCCTTGTGGCACAAGTTCAAGATGATCCCCAAGAAAAAGTCCGGATTGAACACCAAGCGGTACTCTGACTATATCAAAGAGTTCATATGGCGTCGATAAATTGGAAAACCCAGTGAAATCATCTTCAACTTCTTCGAACATGTCGAACGTTTATATCCGTGCTAGGCTGCCTTCTACCAATTCCGGAAATCGATTAATACTAACCCAACGGCCCTCTTTAGGGCCACAAATAAGAGCGAATACTATTTCTCATGGAAGACAAATGTGAAATTCGTGTTCACATGGTCAATTTACCCTAGTTGACAAACTTTCAGCGAGTTTAGTGATGCAGAGTATTTTGGCGCCGGGGCCCGTGGCGCGGGCGCCAAGAGGTTTCGGGGCAAGCGGATGCGATATTCTTGTTCAGCGGGTCGAACTACCCCTAGGAGCAAGTTTTCAGCGAATTCTGCCTACGGAGAAAAAACTCGGTCAGGAACCGGCCGGATTCGGATGACTGGGGCAGTGAGGGGTAAATAGTGCTAGAACATATTCGTTTTTGATTCCTCCAAGCATCTGCTTTCCGATCTCACATCTGTTCTTCGATCATCCACAGTTCACAATTCAATTTTGTAGTCATATCTACTGGAAAGATCAACTTTCTCAAGAATGTCAAGAATGATAAGTGGTCTCAACTTACGGGGCCCCGTTTGGTGTTCGTGCGGCGATCGCAAGGCCATGCTGACTTATCTAAGAAAAAAAACTCATTAACGGGACTTCAGGGTAAAACTTTATTACAGTGGATGGGGTGATAGCATTCGTTTCAGTGGAGTCGATTCTGCTAAGGACTGTTGGAAGGCTCAAAGCATGCTTATGGAAGGGGCAGCTGAATGCTTGGATATCAGGGATTTCGTCTCGTATTTTTGTGTGTTTACCACGTGATGCATTGATATCAGCGCATCCATAACAATGGTGAACCCCTCAGAAAGCCATGATGACTGTACCACTCTCACTGAAACTGAACATTGCACAGTTCGGACCACTACGAGTCCCAGAGTACAATTTCCCACTGATGATCAGCAGATACAAATCGCCTAGGACGGCGAAAAAGGCTAGCAAATGGTGTTACGTGTGCACCATTCGCACCAAAACCAACCTGACTCAACGTAGCGTGGCAGCACTCAGGGCAACTTAGAAAATACTCTGCTAGTTTGCACCCTTTGCCGAGCATCAGATGGCCTATCACATTTCGAATTGCACCCGCGAAGGAAACGCGATTCTGCTTTTTGAATTATAAAGAAGCATGGTTCAACAAGTCCTGCTGTATGATACCAGTCGTAATCCAACATCTAACATCTAAGCAAATCATCAAGAATGGAGTCGGTTACAGTGAATCGGAACATCCGTTAATACCGGGCATTCCTCCCAACAGGGTGCCTAACAACGATCTTATCAGTAGATAGAGCGCAGTAGTGTTCAAAGTGGCAGGTGTGTACAGGCTAAAAATTACGACAGATGGAGAATGGTTCAGCATTACCGGTATTCTGGCTCAACAAGAGGAGGCCCATACAACAAAGCTCCAGGTTCCCCACAGAGCGGAATGTGCAGGCAATAGTTGGGCGCTGCTGCTTCTGGGAACGTCGACATGAGTAAGGCATAACTTATATAATGCGCTAGTGCTGACCAAAGCTTGACTTTGCACCACGGATGTGCCAGGACTATCTTTATAACTTACATTACAGTGATTCCGGTGGACAAACCCAGGCGTCGTGTGCCAAGGGAGGAGCCACTCAACAGTGTTACGTCATAGCCTAGTGGCCTGCGATCTCAAGGGGAAAGAGAGCTCCTTGTTGGGTGAGCTATTTCAGAGATTACAGTTTTCATCAATGATAAGTGTTTGACATCAAATGAGCTCCCTGCCCCCTTAATAACCCTAGGCAGTATTGCGCTCACGCGAAACTACAGATCAAATTGCAGAATGGTCGCTGTCGCTCCGAAACCTTACCAAATCAGACCACTGGTCACATCACGAGCCGTGCGCGTAGAAGTCTTCTCTCCGAGGGAAAGTTCGAGAAGGCAGTTATTAGAAAAACTATCAGTTGAGACCACTTCATTTCACCCGCCGCCGCTTAAAGACACATGGTACGCTCAAACACATTGAGGGTGTATGAGACCATCAGCCCCCCAGCTGTCGATGTATCGTGGTCCCCCGCCTAAAACTGCACAGGGTCAGACAATAAGGGGCCGTGGGAAAGTCGTAATTCCTTGCTACGCCGCCCGTTTTTGCAAACTTTTTAATAACACCGTCCGCGCGGCGCGTGCCGCGTGCAGCTCTCTTGGCTTTTTGCAAAGTCCTGTAATTGCGTTTTGGAATACAAGTGCAACGCAATTTCTTTATGAGGATAACATTTTAGGGCTAGAACTCAAAAGCAACTGTGTTGCTTCTGCAATATCTTCAGAGGCCACGCATTCCCACAGAACATGACAATAAAAACGGACAACATGACAAAAAACATGACAATACAAGCGAAACGCAATTTCCTAACATTTGACGGTATTGCTCATGCTTCAAAGTCCGAATAGAAGGTGATAAAGATGACAAAGGCTAGAAATGAAGAACAACGAATGCAGATGTAAATAAAACAATTGAAAGAAACCAAGGAAACGCAATAAATCAAAATCACGTGTGCATTTCTGCGATCCGGCTCGAATCCGGCTCTAAAGCTATAGAAATATTTCAAACTAACTAGTGGGACGCTTAGGCCATTTTTATTTTCACGTTTCGTGGATATGCGCGGCCTTGAGGGATATTGCAGAAGCACCACAGTTGCTCTTGAGTTCTAGCCCTCGTCATCATCTTCAGTTCTTATTTGGCAGCACCTAAAACGTTATCCGCATAAAGAAATTGTGTTGTACTTGTATTCCAAAGCGCAATTACACGACTTGGCAAAAAGCCAAGAAGCTGCACGCGACCGCGCTGCGCGGGCGGTGTTAGTAAAAACGTCTTGCGAAACTGGCAGCGTAGCAAGGAATTACGACTTTCCCACGGCCCCGTACTCTGACCCCGTGCAGTTTTGAGCGGGGGACCACGACACATCGACAGGTGGGGGGGGGGGCTGATAGTCTCATCATCCTCAATATGTTTGAGCGTACCATGTATCTTTAAGGATGATTCCATCCTCGAAGTCATCGACGTCGAGGGTGGAACGCTCCAACACATGGTACGCTCAAACAACGTCGAGAAACACAACAGGTTCACTGAACATTCACGATAGTGCAAAAGACTACTATTAGGTCGTGGCAAAAATAATGACTGTTTTCGCACCTGCTATGTTCCACTGATCATACTTCATCGAAAACCCAGGCAAATATAGTGGTACAGCAAATATAGTAGTACGGCCGAGTACAAACCGTAATGCTGTACTACTATATTTGCCGTAATGCAGCGGAAGCAGCAAGGAATATCACCAACGCATGGGGCCAAGGTACTACAAATAGGCGCGCCTCGCGTAGGTGATTCGACAAATTCCGAATGGAGACTTCAGCCTGGGACGCGGTCGGCCATCGGAAGTTGAAGACGACAAATTGAATGCACAGATAAAAGCAAAACCAAAAGCATCCACAAGGAAATTGCTGGGAGTTGACTTCGGAACTGTACCATGTTATTTGAAGAAAATTGGGACGGTAAAAACTTGACAAGTGGATCCCGCATGAGTTGACTGAGCACCAGCAATCTCGAAGTTTGTTCGTCTCATTTTTTGCGAAACAAAAACGATCCTTTTCTGCAACACATTGTGACGTGTGACGAAAAATGGGTTCAATGCGACAATAGACGACGGTCAGGACAGTGGTTGAATCACGACGCCTCCTAAACATTTTCCAAAGCCGGAGGGAGTCGCACCAAAAAAAGGTCATGGCAACTGTTCGGTGGTTACCAGCCGGTTTGATCCACCACAGCCTCCGGGCTCCAGGAGAAACCATCACAGCGGAGAAGTACTGTGAGGAAATCGAAAAGCACCAAAAATTGCATCGGATTCAGCCAGTATTAATCAACAGAAAGGGCGCGATCCTACTCCATGACAACGCCCGACCGCATGTTTCACTGATGACAACAAAAAAACTGATGGAGTTGGGATATGAAACTATCGACCATCCTTCACACTCACCACACCTTTCCCCTCCGGATTATCACTTTAAGCATCTCGAAATTTTCTTATGAGAGAGAGCCGCACGAGTGAGCTCACTGTCCCTCACAGTACGTGTTGATGTTGATATAATTTGAATGTCTAATGGCTGCGGTATCGCCGACAGAAAAATTTATAAGAAAGCTTCGAAGGCATTCCTTCAACAATTTTCGGCACTATTCGCCCTTTACTGCCCCAAACATCCGGAGTCAGGCCACTTAAGACCGACTTTTTTTCTCCGTGGGCAGATTTGTCTTAAAATTTGTCACCTGCGGTAGTTTGACCTCCTAAACAAGAATATCATATGTGTGACCCGAAAACTCCTGATGCCCGCGCCACAGACGTCGGCGTCGAAATTTTCGAGATCAAAAAACTCGCCAAAAAATTGTCAACAGAGGCGTGACCTCCTGAGCACGAGTTCAGTATTAAATCGCCTGACGCATACTTCGCAAGCGACTCGTCACATTGTTTCGACTTTGACGCGTGTAGCACAGACTGCAGTAGCTTTTGTGCGGAGCGTTGTATTGGGCCGTTAGAGAAAATGTGCAGACAAACAGAACAAGCAGCACTCTTCCTGGTTGCCTGTGATGATAATTCTCCCTTTTACTAAGACTCAGCCTTAGCAGAGGAAGGGAACACACTCTCTAGCGGTAACGGTGCAGACGAATAGAAGCATACTGCGATATCCGTGTGCCCCTTTTGCTCCATCCTAAACATTCTCAAACGCCCCATGCAGGTGTATTCGTGCCGGTGAGGCACCCCAGGGACCAGCTTAGCACCTCAGGGAACACCTTAGTCAATTCTGCCCACGGAGAAAGAAAGTAGGTCAGGACTGGCCTGATTTTGGATGATTGGAGCATAAAAGGTAAATGGTGTGAAATGGCTCACCCAACAAGGAGCTCTTTACCCCTTGAGATCGCAGGCCACTAGGCTATCACTGTTGAGTGGCTCCTCCCTTGGCACACGAAGCCTGGGTTTGTCCATCGGAATACACTGTAATGTAACGTTATAAAGGGATACCTGGCACATCCGTGGTGCAAAGTCAAGCTTTGGTCAGCACCAGCGCATTATATAAGTTATGCCTTACTCATGTCGACGGTGGATAATTTTTCCACAGAAGCAACAGGTCTTGTTGAACCATGCTTCTCTATAATTCAAAAAGCAGAATCGCGTTTCCTTCGCGCGTGCAATTCGAAATGTAATTCAGGCCATCCCAGGCGCGGCACCGGGTGCAAACTAGCAGAGTATTTTTTAAGTTGCTCTGAGTGCTGCCATGCTACGTTGAGTCAGTTAGGTTTTGGTGCAGATGGTGCACACGTACCACCATTTGCTTGCCTTTTTCGCCGTTTTAGGCGATTTGTATCTGCTGATCATCAGTGGGAAATTGTACTCTGGGACTCGCAGTGGTCCGAACTGTGCAATGTTCAGTTTCAGTGAGAGTGGTGCAGTCATCATGGCTTTCTGAGGGGTTCACCATTGTTCCGGATGCGCTGATATCAGTGCATCACGCGGTAAACACACTTAAATACGACAGGAAATCCTTGATATCCAAGCATTCAGCTCCCCTTAAATAAGCATGCTTTGAGCCATCCAGCAGTTCTTAGTAGAATCGACTCTACTGAAACGAATGCCATCACCCCGTCCACAGTAATAAAGTTTTACCCTGAAGTCCCGCTAGTGAGTTATCTACGTAATATTACAATTATGTTATAAACTCGAGTATTCTGGTGTTCGGTTTGTCGGTGTATGTACGTATGTATGGTAGTAGTGTCCGTCCGCAAAGTCCTTCCAGGTTAGAAGGGTAGGTGAGGAGAGAGAAACACCGCTAGCCGGTGGGCGAACTAGGTTGGTGCAGCGATGGTATAAATCAATGTTTTGATGTGTGATAACGACGCAGTGCACTATATAAGAGAACATGTAGTGCACGCTCCGAACCATGGCACGAGTGCTCGCGATGTGGAGGTGGAGTGAGCGTGCGCGGCCGGGAGGGGGTGGGGTGGGGCAAGTGGGCAGTGGGGAGGGATATAATGTGGTGGGTGCGGATGTTAGTGAGGCGGAGTACGGGAGGGGAAGCGCTATTAGTGTGTTCTCGTCGATGAATATTCACAACACTGTAGGTAATAAAAGCCCACAATGAAAGCGATAGCTCGCGTAGAGGACAGATCAACGCTTAGCAGGCTCGCGCGAGATAAATCCGATGTTGTGAGAGTCATCACTTCTGAAGCAATGTGTGCATTGTTTTACAATTCACTAGTTTAGAGACTCATGCTAAGAGGTTGCATGCGAGACATATGCGTCAAGATTATTGACTATCGTAAAAAAAATAGTAGTAAAAAGCAAAAGGCCAGTGAGGAGAGGATAAGTTGCAACGGAGACGGGCCTGCTCAGCAAACCCATATCTGTTACTCAGATGAGGAGGCGCCTGCGGGCATAACGGACAAGGCCGCTGTATGGAGTATAATCCTCTTTAAGGCTGCGTTTATTACTGTTGCGGCAGCGATAGGTAACTACGCGCAGCGCAGCGTGCGTCACGGCGTACCGCAGCGGCGCAGTGCCGAGGAGAGGCACTGCAGTATCGATTAGCTTCCCAGGTCCAGCGGGCACGCTGGCGTACATACGTAGGTTGCGCTAGCGGCAGCGCTGGCCGTACGCGAGGGCACGGAGATAGCGATATCGATCTAGCTTCACCAGCGCGTTGTCTCCGGCGTTTTCCCAGCGTTGCGCGGGACCGGGGTTAGAGAGGGGCTAGAGAGACGGGACGGAGGAGATACAGTTTTTGCCTCGTCCAGTGCTGCTTAGCCGCTCTCTAGCCAGAGTCGCTGTACAAGCGCTAGCGGGGCTAGAGAGCACGTGAACGTGTAGCGAGAGTACTATTGCTACTTCCCTCCGTCAGTGATTCTAACCCTCCTAGGCCCGTCGCTGGAAAGCGCTGCTGAAAAACGCTGGGAGAAACGGCTGGTGAAGCTAGATCGATTATGCGGTCCCGTTGGCCCCGCTGACGCTTCAGTTGGTGCGTGGTGTACGCTGGGAAGCTAGACGTTATTGCATGCCACGTCTCGGCACTGGCCGCTGGCGTACGCGTGGAAGCGTTACGCTAGCGCCACGTGCGGCTGGCGTACGATGAAGCGCTACGCCCGACTTGCGCAAGTATGAGGACGCAGGTTTACCTAGGGGGTAATTGTGATCACGAATATGGTAACATCTGTTCCAGTGGGCAGACAAACTTTCGATGCCAGGAAAGGTGAAAATAGAGGGGATGTGACGGGCAGAACACCATTGAGTGGGGATTCGCAGGATGGATATATACGTGATAAGATTCGATTAAGCAGGTGGTCGAAGTTGGGAGGGATGGCACCAGCTGCTAGTGCGCGACCATGCAGCAGTTGGAGAGGCGCTGGGTCGAGCACTGAACATAGGGGGTGGAAAAGAAAACGAAAACATTATTGGTAGGTACAATGACACAATTGACATAGCTGAATAAGATCTGATAAGGAGAATTAGAAGGGAAGGAATACCAAATTAATAGTGGCGGCTGACAGGAAACAGTGACAGGGGACGTATGGCAATACCGAGAAGCTGGTGATAGGCACGGTGCGCGATCACGTGGCGGGAATATTGTGTGGCCTCGGTGACAGGAAGTGATAACATTTGATGAGATCCGATGAGGGGCTTCGGGAGGGTGAGAGGTCTCAAATTTCGTAACGCAGAATGGTCTACAGCATCAGTGCGGACCTCAGATCGAGGAGTCGAGTATACTCGCTGATCTGATAGTACGATAACGGACGGAATATTATTGCGGGTACGGAGTGATGGGAGTAAAGTGCCAACGGTAACATGGGAAATCCGCGTGTACGCTCACACAACATGCGGATCGATATGCGTCAAGTTAATAACGACTTTCAATAATTCACAGGACTCAGTTTCTCACTGCCTTGATTTGAGTAACGGATTACGAAAGCGCTAAGCTAGCTTCCTATTCGAAATGCATCGGGGGATTTGGTTTACAGAGAATGAATATACAATGACAAAACGCACAAATTGAACTTAAAATACTAAAAAACTAATACAAAAGATGATTCGGTACTAACAAAAATAACATATAAGAGTGAGGAAGAATTAGAAAGAAGAAGATAATACAGTGCTTAGTGCGAGGGTGGCATTTTCTAGTCAAACGCTTTAGGGAGACAGAACGATAAATTATAGGCGCTTCGCGGCGTATCCTACAAGCTGCACTATTCCGTGGTAGGTTTAGAAGTACAGGTCGGAGCTCGCTGACTAAGGGCCGGCTCTCTCACTTCTGATCGATGGCGGGGGCGCTGGTGACTCTGCTGCGGTCTGTAGACGAGACGAGCGCACGTGCTCGTTTGTCAGTGTCTTGGGGGGTGCAAAAGATTGCCATTTGTGTTGGCCAACGAGTCCGGTACTTCAGTAGCGGCACTCCGGCGTTGGCCAGATAGAGCGGCCACTGTCTGGGCAGACGGACAGTGAGCGGAACCAGCGAGCTGGGCGATACGACTGGCTTTATTAGATAAGCAGCATGGCCTATGCAAATCGCCGCCGGCGAAACGAACACCCAACGGGACGCGCGTAAGTGTAGAGCCTTGGTATTCTGAGAATGTTTGATGCGTTTACAATAGATATGACTACAAAATTAAATTTGTGAATTGTGGATGGATCGAAGAACAGATGGGAGAGATCGGACAGGCAGGAACTTGGAGGAATCAAAAAAGGGTTGAACAAGGTTCTCATATTTCAGAATGTGTTCAGTATTTTGGAGAATGTTCAGGAATAGTCTCATTCTGTTGATGTGAAGAGCGTTGATGAGTAGGCCTCCAGTTTGAACTGATCTTCAAGCGGCCGAGCCGGTTGTCTGTTTTATTATAGGGACTGACAGGGCGTGTGCCGCTTTGCCTCTCTAGTCAGTGTCGGGAGTTCAAAGTGCCAGATTGGACATCTTTAACACCGAATATAGAGTTTAATCATACTGTAGGACATGGTACAGGAGACAAGCAATGTATATCAACTGATTGTAAACAGGATGAGAGGTTATGTGTCACTTCATTCTTCAGTGTAGCGGGTATAGTAATCTCTCCTTCCTTGCTGTCGGAGCGCAGGGGAGTGGAGGCACGTATATGCACGTGGAACGTTGCAAACTAAAAGAGACGTCGCGCTAGACAGTCAAAAGAAGAGAGCTATATACGCTCTCTCGTGTTTTCTTAACCAAAACGAGTGTTGCAGTTTTTGATAACTCCATACTTTCTACTTATTTTTTTCGGTTGAGTTTTTTGATGCGTTTTTAGCATTGCTTATCACCTAGTGCGCGCAGTAGTTTGAGGTCAGCCAAGCTTGTAAATAAAAAGTAGTCCATCACTGTAGGCTACAGTTATCTATACAGAAGTAATGTACACTCCATTCTACAGTCTACCACCACTTGGCTAAGAGTCTCTTGTGCATCGCATGAGAGGTAGGGGATATGATGTGGAAATTTGATCGTCAGTTACCTAACTCAGGAGAACAATGGGAGACATTTCTTTGCATTTTGTATGGCGATTTCCGTTCCCGGTCTGAATACTGAACCCAAATAAAAAAAAAAAAAAATAAAAAAGAAAACCAATTGAGCGGTCGCAGGGGGAGGGACAAAACCATTCAACCAGAAAACCCTTTAACTACGCGCATTTAATAGGAATGTAAGGTTACGTCTTTATCAAGTTCCCTGATCCGGACATTATAACATATGTATTCAACAACACATTGTACGCTATCATGTTACGTCCTCCAATAGCCCTGCATTCGAGGGCTCGAACGATTTTCTGCCACGCGATTGTGATCGGTGCAAAAGTTCACGCTAGATCTTGATTCTCGCCACTGCTAGACACCCTCGTCGAAAGAGGCGCCTGAACCTTGGTAATAGAGAGGGGTTTCGTTTTCAGCGTGACACGCTTGGAATGGTTCGTTCTTCTTACAGGCGTCCAACGCCATTCGATTCAGGTGGCACCAATGCCTGCTAGCAGTTTCAAGATGTAGTACGGGCGATGATATGAGGGCAGGACTATTTCTGCGGTCAAACACACACCACACACCACACACGACACACATCACCACAAGCCACAAACAACACACTCATAAAATAAGCCCATAAATACCCCTGCGTCTCTCTTCATGCAACCTAGGCATGTCAGTTGTGAATGTTTCATATCGGAAGAAAAGTGTCTTTTTTGCCCTCCCCCCCCCGTCCACGGAAGCGCAGCACGCATTTATCGCAAGCGGACCTGAGTTTCTTTCTCTTCGGTGGGCAGTGGTGTTTCCGCAGACGTGATAGATTACAGCGTAGAGAACGCCACTGACTGGCGTTCTTTAGTCTACGGGGGGGGATGCCTTGGCCGAATCACATTTCAGTTAAGTTTACGCAGCCCAGACAGAAGACTCGGATACGAGTAGCAGGGCGGAAGATACTTAAGATATTCCTCGATAAGCGGGAGCAGGCTCTCGTTCATCAGCTTCATGCACACCAAAACATGAAGTTATCTCCAATGGCAGCCGAGCCAAAAAAGACCTTCGGAATTTATGTCACCTCCAAACAGCTGCGAGACTCTTGTATGGAGTCACCCGTGGATAGCTACCTGGAGACCAGTACTCTCGATCTGGATGATCTCCAATATCGAGAAGCTCCGACAACGTCGCTACGGTCCAGGATATCACCTTCACCGCAGTTGTCAAAGCGCGGGTTGTTGGTATGCCGGAACTCGTGGACTCCGGACTGAGCGCTGACGGTTACATCGAGCAACTCGAGATCATCTCCACATATCGTCGCCTGTGCCATCTTGGAAACTTCGTACTGCTACAGGATGGTGCCTGGAATCTAAGGGTGTTGGGAAAGCTCGCGCCTACTTCGAATCGAAGGGCTTGGGAGCCTGAAAAAGGCGGAATATCCAAGCGTCAGAATTTAATAAGGTGTAATTTACATCGCCTTGGGAGCCGAGGGGACAAGGGTTTCTTTGCCGTCCCCCTGCATCACTTCGAATTGTGTTCAGTATTCGGATGCAGAAGAGACATTCCATACAAAATGCAAGGATTGTCTCCCCCAAACTCGAATTTGGCTAATGCCGTTTGGACTCCAGGAATTTCGTCTTCGAGCTCATTTTCAGATTGCCTAAGTCACCAAATCCACTAAAAACTTGTATATAGATTCAACATCCTGATTACGAGTATGACACTCATTCTTGGCGCTGGCGCCAAGAGAGGACACTACGATTACCTCCTGGGCTCATCTTTAGCAGAGCGCAGATAATCGTAGATTCATCCATTGGTGCCAGCGCCAAAAATCGATGTCATATTCGTGATCAGGATGCTGAATTACCCCTATATACAAGTTTTTAGCGGATTTGGTGATCTTGCCACTTTTAAAATGAGCTCGAAGACGAAATTGCTGGAGTCCTAACGGCATTAGCCCTCCAATTTTCATCTCATAGCTACCTCATGCGAAGCAAGGATGGGGTGGCGGACTTCAGTTGGAGTGGCATACGGTGTGATACTGTAGCCACCACCTAGCGCATATCCCGAGGCCTGCCTGCGGCGACCTCACTTTATTGGTGCACTGACTGCTGACCTCTCACTGGCTGCTCAATGAAACGAGACGAATCGAATGGACTTCATCTAGAAGTAGGATTTGATATGCGAAGATCAGTAATTTACTGATTCCATGAATATTGAATGAGGGTAAGTGTTCGCATCAAAGACGATCCTGTTGAAATTCCAGGAATTTATGTTCTTAGGTGCATCTACCCATCTTGTGACCTTCCAAAGGCAAAGTAATTCTTAGAAGACGACCTGTCACACTCTATTTCTTTTACAGTCTCCCTTCATGCAATCACCCCTCACAAATTCTACTTCACCCAATCTCTACACGTTTCTGCTCCTCTACCGCTGGCCCAGTCACTACAGGAGGGACCCAAAAAGAAGTCAGTTTTCTTCCTTGACATTCGAGGCGTTATAAGTTACACTTCCTTAAATTCTGATCGGACAGTTCTACCACCATATTGAAGAGCATATCAAGTACTATCACGATACTCCGCCACAGCCTTCTGGGGGATCGCCGTGAGATTCTGCCACGCAAGCGATTCGGTACCTAGCTTCGGCGATAGAGTTGATAGTTGGCAACTGTAGCTCCCCTTGTTGAGCTCCGCCCGAACCGGGTAATTGAGGGGGTTCAGGCCAGCGGACATACTCAAATATTACATCTCCTTCAGGTACGAAGCGCCCTTCCCTTCCAAGTAGGCAAAAGTTTTTCCAACATATCCCTGGGTCCGCTCACTCCTCCACTAGTTTCTTCAATTTATCTCCTTTTTCTGGTGAGAGGTACTCGACCTGTCTTCTTTTGGACACTGGAACAGAAGTGGATCGAGCGGGAGTGATCATGTCAAGTCGAAGCAGTTCAATCGATAACGATCTAGAGATCAGCTCGACTCCCAAATCGAACCAGTGAACTAACAGTAGTAAACGAGGTAAACTTGCAAAAAATACACCTGTAATGGTGGCTCACAGCAGTATAACGCATAACGACCCCACGCCACCAGGAATCCCACCACAATAAACCGTATCGGAATCCGATGTCTCAGCAAGACCAATTGAATTGACAAGCAGAATTAAAAACAGTCCACTGAATACTAATAGTCGGATACAGCAGCTGACTATGGCGCAAAATAGAAGGAAAAAACGTCAGCAATTACTCTTGCTAGTGGAGCAATCAATATCAGAGCGTTGGTCAGCGCCGCCGGTCAGGGCCAGTGTTGGTGGGATGGATGAATGGTTGTCCGCAGTTGTCACATATGAAAGGAAACGTACGTTCGCATCAGCTATAGGATTAGACAGGAGCGCAGGGACCCACCCTTCGGGGCGCGACATGTGAACGCAGGAACCCGTTAAAATCAAGGGGATGAGGACCGCAGGCGTTGCCGCGTGGCGCAGATTGTTTTTAGGCGAGCCCCCCCCCCTTGATACCAAGACCCAACATGACATGCACTCCCCGTAAGGAAGACCTCAGGAGGGATAAGCGTCGCGACACACAGGATGGAAGAATCAGAAGACAAGATCCGCTGTAGTACTAACGTGGAAACGTGCTCGTGCAACGAAAAACACTGAAAATGTGTATTAATGTTGTTCTCATCAAGCTATATAAATATATTTTCAGATGATCTTCACGAGGGTGTGAGCAGCAGCAGCAGCAAGTTAAACAGAGAGAGGCTATAAGAGGAAGAATGTGAAAGGCCTTCCTGTAAGAATAACTTTGCCTTCGGAAGGTCACAAGATGGGTGGGTGCACCTAAAAACATGAATTCCTGGAATATTCAACAGGATTATCTTTGATACGAACATTTATCCTCATTCAATATTCATGGAATCAGTAAATTACTGATCTTCACATATCAAATCCTACTTCTAGATGAAGTCGTTTCGATTCGTCTCGTTTCGTTGAGCAGCCAGTGAGAGGTCAACAGACAGTGCAGCACCTAAGTGAGGTCATGCCGCAGGCAGGTGACTAGGTGGTGGCTACAGTATCACACCGTATGCCACTCCACCTAAAGGTGCTCGCGCTCACCATTGCCACGCCACCGCTAGCAGGTACCAGCGCTGAGGGATCAGAGTAATATGATTGGATTAGATAACACAAAAACCCATCACCACAGTGGGGATATCATGCACACATATTATAAGCCCATTAATACCCCTCCTCTCTCTTCATGCAACCTAGTCATGTCAGTTGTGAATGTTTCGTTTCTTCTGTGCTTTACGGGGTTGCTGAGTGGAACATTTACTGTTTAGGCCTAACGTTCCGACTGGATCATCGTCTTCAGAGGTATGAATCTGTTGCATGTTTTATACTTACAGCCTACCCCCCCCCCCATACGCCTCGTCTACCCTAGCGGTTCCGAAATCACTTCAAGAATTTCTCTAGGAATTTTGAAGAACCCTGAAAACAAACTCATCAGCGGTTCCGGCGGAGAAAGTACCACACAAGAGCGTTAATCATTGGAAATAAGGAATCCTGAGTTGTCTACACGTGACAACTAGAGCCAAATTCCAACACAGGACGCGCAGTCACATGAGAGAAAGTCCCTCAGCACGATGGTCCTGGATTTGAAAAGCCCCATTTGCTAGAGTTGCTCACAGTTGCTACAGCCATGCTACAGTCATTTCGAAATCAGCCCATTGTGCTCTTCATATGCCTTCCAAGAGCTGTTGCAAGAGCGCCCCTCTCATATTGACGAGGTGTTCCTAGAGATGATTTGCCAATCCTCCCTGTCTCTTGAACACATATGATTTTATTGAAAGAATGCTCCACTTACAGCCTTGTGACACCTCTGAGCAAATAGGGTCTCCCGAAGATGAAAAGTTATGAGGGTTCAAACTTACTTTGGATGGGATAACCTTCTGACTGAACAACTTCTGCGAGCAATTTTTCGGCCCCCATGCTGAATCCTAGTTCTTTGTTGTTCAGCCAATGCACACAGAGTGATTTTCGTGGTAGCCCTTCGTCGTTCTTAGACAGAACCAACATGCAGTCTGAAAATTTTAGACAGAAAATCTCATAGCCACACAGACACGGAGAATAATATACGCTTGGTCGCTCTTCAGAATCATTCTATAACTGAAAGTCTTTTGTGTGGGCTTTTGTCAAAAGGAAAATTTATACCACTAGAAATTGGCCATAAGGAGATTTGCCCCACTCACCAGTTTCAGCATTGATCACGGCCGCTAAGTGAAATTGAACATTAGGGAATGAATACTGTGTAAAGTGCAAATCACTGAATGAAGAGGTTTTGCTGATGTGGGCTTCCAGACCCAAGACATTGTGTGGTTTCTGATTGCACCGCTTTCTTTCTGATCTGAAATGAGCAAACTACAATTCGATGAGGAAGGAGAAATGTAGAAGCAAAAATGCTGAAAAATATCATACACGTACACGATCCCTTTCAACTTGCTGACGATCCTGTTTCTAATTTTTTTGACTCGAAAGTGCTTTCCGAAGAACCTTCGAGGTCTATTCTTCTCGCAAGATATTCCACCTTAACAATGGGTATAACTGTGAGGAATTCTGGTATCACACCATTGAAAACAGTCACCAGGTATAATCATCGACGAACCCCAGCATTACAATAACGAGAAATCCATTTGTCTCTACACGACGTTGTCAACCACACCAAACAGTTATATTCCGGCATAACTAGTTCCCTTTGAGCTTCATTAGATCATAGCTCGTGCACAACAGTGTAACACTATTTATTTATTTATCTACCAGTCGGATCGCCCAGCTAACGCCGAGCTCGCCTCCTTGGAAGCCCGGCTTCGCCGGGCTCATGCAACTGCTTTAGAGCCTCATTTCTAAACTCGTGAAAGAAAGGAGCAAAGTAAGGCATTAGCAGGGCGATACTACTATCTTAGGCATTTACGATGCTCTCATGGTGACTAACCGGTGTCTTCTAATCAAATAAATGTAGGAACGCGCCGTATAGTCGCAGGGCACTTTTATAATGAAAAGTTCAAAATGTGGTCATGGATAATCGATTACTGTTCTCCCCATCTTATGACAGCCACGGATTCTTCGGTCTCCGCAGTCGCTGAGTGCTCGTGTTCAGGCGAGCGTCGGTCGCGCCAATATGGTACCCCTTCACCTCACCTATCCCCAAACTAACCACAGCTATTTCCCGCTCAGCCACCCTACGGGTCACACTCCGCTGCTACGCGAATAGCCCGTGCAATGGTTCCGAGTGCACTAAATGGTTGTGTTATGGAGGGTGTTATGGTTATGTTGTGGAGGGTGTTATGACTATCAAAAACTACACAATTTGATAATGCAACATTATGGGTTCAGATCCGATTGCGTCGATCCATTTTCTTCCCCATCTTAGTCGCCAACGTAGACGCCTTACCGCCGCAGGGACTATGTGCTCCTAATCGCGAAATCGCCGTTGTCATCTGGTATCCCTCACCACATCATATCCCACTGACCGTTTAACAACGGGCACCCGCACTCCCGGCACGTGGTATGCAGCCGCCATGCAACATAGGGACACTACGCCGCCACTGTTCTTACACCGCCTTGCTCGTGCTCACGTCCAGCTCCCAAGCGAGCAGCTCCTGGCAGTAGCACAGAGTAATATCACAGTGGTTGGCTTAGATAGCGGAAGCGATTCACAATCCAAACAACTTCTTAGTTGGTTTGCTGTAACAGTGATTGGCTGCAGTTTTTGCTAAAGGCGTCTTTCCTTCTCTCTTTGCCGCCTGTCCTATTCAAGCGTACGCTACGCATCCCCTTACTGTACCCAGTTTGCCCGATTCAATCCATATGCCTCCTTCCCCTGCATGGGCTCAGATCCGACTGAGTACGCGCAAGGGAGTGAGGATGGGAGAAGGGAGTCACTCGATACACTCCACCTTCCTCACCTCACCCATTCCGTACTCGCCATTCCACCCCCCGCCCCCCGCACCTTGCCCCTTGCACGCGCTTACGTCCAGCTGCCACGCGAGCAACCCGTGGCAATGGCTCGGAGTGTAGTGGTTTTTTTTTCTGTAGTGGAAGAGTGTTATCACAAAACAACTTCTTAGTTCGTTATTCGGAACATAATTTGGCTTCGCAGTTTTGTGTTAGCGGTTGTTTCCTTATCCCCTTGTGGCGCTCTACTGAAACGCGCGCTACGCACCCCTCACTGTTACCTCCCCTCCCCGCGCACCCTCCCCTCTGCCTCTCTCCATACACGTGCGCACCGTGCAGGGAGAGGGAGGTACCCCGGTTCCCCACTCCTCCCACCCGCACGAGCACACGTCCAGCTACCACGCCAGCAGCTCGTGCAATGGCTCGGAGTGTACCAGTGGTTGTCTTATATAGAGGCTGTTATCACTTACAATCAAACATTGTACTGCTACATCCTGCCAGTCCGGTTACCGGTTTGACCTACGGCTCGTTTGTCGCCTCCAGCGAACTCGAGCCCGTGAAGTATTTTGCGGACGGACAGACAAACCTACCTACAAACCTACATACATACAAACATACAAACCGACACACAAAGTTACTGGTTTATAGAATGAAAGGATTTATCATGCACGGACGGGTGCGCTACAGTATCAGCGAAACTATTAACAGATGGGATACAAAGCAAAGCAATAGAAAGGAAAACCAACGCGAACAACAACAAGTTTGGCAACACAAATACACACAAGCCGGGGACCCTCCAGACTCTGAACTTTTGAAAATCCTGAATGCCCACCATATAGAGTATGTCAACTTTCTTAAGTCTCCTCTTGATAACTACGGTATTTGTCGCCTTCTACAGCTCTGATGGCAGCGACTGAAGCCATCTTGCTTCACGGAAAAAAAAGTGCATCAAAAACCTTGGATCGCTGGGTCCTGCTTGTTTAGGAGATTGTAAGGACAGCGAAGAATTGCGGCCCCTACTTGGACTGAAAATTCAAAACTTAGTGGGGTACAACTTGAACTCTCCTTTCAGTAATCTAATGCAGAACAAAACATCATCAAACACTCGTCTATATAACAGTTCAGGTTAAAAACACTCCCCGCGATCAAGTGGTCTTCAAAATGACTTCGCGCCTTTTGGAACCCTCTACGCCTTGATGAAGATGATACCTCTTTCATCTCTCAATATGGCGCGTTAAAGAAGTTATAGCGATTTCGACAAGGCTCGCTAGGCTCACGGAGACGGTAGGTGGACGAGGCTTTGGGTCCCGAGCTGCTTCCGTCTCTTTAACGCCCGCGCGGCGGGTGTTGCGCGCGGCTCTTCTGGCACTTTGCCATCTTCGGTGATCCTCGCTTCTTATAGCGATTAAGCGCAATCCCCGCACCGTTGGAAATGAATTGAAGACGCATAGGCTGTTTTAGGGTTCCAGATGGTTTGCAAGCGCAATTCCATTAGGAGGTTGTGAAGAAAAGAGCAGCAAAACTTTTTTGAATTCATACTCTGCAAGCGATGGGAAGGACATGATTGGAAGAGCAGTACTCATTCGTTTTCCGTACTCATGGCAAGAGGACGATAAG
>MU966698.1:67215-101653 GCA_036418165.1 Cooperia oncophora
GGCAATGCGACGCGCAGACGAGTAGATATCTGTGCAGGAAACAAGATGGTCCAGTTGTAACACGAGAGAGGTCTGGCGTCGGCTTCGAAGCCATTCTTTTGTGCGCGAGTATAGACTACCAACCGGCGTGTGCCGTAAATCGTGTCTTCGACGTCTCCGTGGATTGATAGGTAGACGTTCGATTCTTCTCACGATTGTTCGAGCTGTCGAGCAATGACTTCAGCCTTTTGTTTTTCTACGTATTTCTTACGCAACAGGAGCCTTGAAAGTCACATTGGACGAGTTCTAGTCTCTGCTGTGACAGCTGAAATACCGTCGGAAGACCGTCGTCTATCGCTGCTGTGGCTTCCAAACGAATTACGGTTGGCCCTCACAAAGAAGGTTACAGTTGTCACGGGTAGCTTTCGGTTTGGAGTTGGTTCTTGCTCAGGTATCGCATCAGGGGCTTATCACTAGGACGGAAAGTCTGTGCACGAGACAGCTGCGCACGGCAAAATCCGTTGATATTATGTACGGGTCTGAAAAATCGCACTGGCCAAGCTATCAAAGTAGCGTTACGATTGCGGCATGTCGGTTCTGATGGAGAATATATTTGGTGTGTGACACTCGAATGGAAATAACGGAAGCAGCTGTAGGTCGCCGCCTATTTGGTCACCTACCGTCAATGTCGCTGATCGTGGATGCTGCCAAATCGATTAACTCACCGCACGCTCGCTCCAAACTCGGCATACGAAGCCTGGAAGACGTAGAATTGACAAGCAGACAATGGGTTGTGTACAGACATCGTTAGAATAATCATTCTCGCAAGAAGACGGAAGAGCCATGGCGCTCTCACTTGTCTCTCAGAGGAGCAGGTCAGCTTGAAAACTGCGCGAAATATATCAGGATGTGCAGATTTAGCTTCTTGACGGCCTCAACGACGAGAAGAGGGACAAAAGGTTGCCTGAGGCGATGACGCCGACTATCGCTGAGGGGAATTTTGCAGAGTTTAGAATATTCACACAACAGCCCTACCTCGTGCCTCACCGATACGTGGTCTCGATTCACAATATACGCGTGAAGAAGATGCAAGAGCGTACTTTCAAGGAATGAGGGCCAGGCAAAGCCAACAGACCTGACGGCGCGTGGCGGCCGAAATATGAAATCACACTGCATATTTTGCTGAAGTTGTTGACAAAGTTCCTCGAAGGTCGTCGTTGCCCAGAGAGAGAAGAATTACAATATCGTGCAATTCGCCTGCTCTTCGCACACCATAAAAATTTAAGGAACATTTGTTGGACATTCGCATCCGTAATATCGCCCAGCCTTCATCAATCCAACTCAGGAGTGGAAGGGGTGTGGCCACCATCGATGCATTAAATGCGCGTGCGCCTCTTTTTCCGGAGAGGGCATCCGTGAAATAGAAGCACGTTCATCAAAGCCTTCCTTGACTGGAAAAGGCATTCGATCGTGCTCCCCGTGAAGTTTTATGGTACCCCTTAGCGAAGCCACGGCTGTTTGCCGAGAGAGCTGATCGAGCTGGGTGCCGCGTCCTGTAATCCAGCTAACGAGTCTATCGCGAGAAACCTCAGTCAATCATCTTCGATTGGGGAGTTCCCCGCCACAAGTGGGGATGACCAAGGTTTACGCTCTCCCCGCCTCCTCTTCGTTGCCGTCTGGGATTTGCATTTCAGAGACCTTCAAATGCGCCTCCATTGAAGCTTTTGTACCGCTGACGATGTGTATGCTCCCCTGCCCGACGACAAATAATACCTCAAGTGACAGTGCAAAACCTGATCGGCGCTGCGCGAATTTCGGGCTCCAGATTCAATGTCAAGAAAACGAGTAACTGACTAAGCCTACTCAAGTGAGTCCGCCTCCTTCAAGATACGTGGCTGTAAGCTTGACCGCGTTACGAACGACATTTAGACAAGCTCGGATCTATAATTTCGTCTGATGGCAATCCGGACACGGATAGTGAGTGCGCTGTACAATGCGCGGTCTGTTCTTGATTTGGCGCTCGCGTGACTGTCTGTTTTCTGCCGATAGACGAAATGCGGCCTCAAGTCAGAAAATCTATTAGAACGGCTTACGACTCTGTCGCCTATATTATGGCTGCTGAATGCTGGCCTACAAGACAGTTCGAGGCCCGCTCGAGCGAGCTAGATGGAACACTGCGCTGGCATGCGCCGGCGTCACAATATAGATCGCTTCCGCACTGACGACATTGGACGACAGAGATTGACGTTTGCTCAGTAGCCGAGAGAGAGTGCGAATCTCGGCCTCCTGTATGGTCACAAGCTGAGGCAAGATTTTGATACAGTCGTAAAACTGCGTCTTGAGCTTGAGATACTTCAAAAAAACGACTTAGAAGACGCCCCGAGAGCGATGGCAGACCCGTTGCATGCGGACTGAGTTCTTGCGCCACCCCTCCCGACCAGGCATTACAATCGAGAGAAGTATCCGTAGAACAATAAAAAGGAGCGTTCTTCAGCCTCAGGGAAAAACACTGGAGCATAAAAAAAGCCAGAAATAGAGTTTCATCCTGGATACACCACTCGTTGACAGGCAATCTTCCGAAAATTTTAGATACATCTCGTTGCACTGAAGAGAATTCAGACGATATTGAATCTGCTGTGCCGACATCCAACCCACACCCAATTCTACTCTTATTTAAAGAGCGAGTTCGCGAGCTGACGTCAAGCTCTCCCTTCCCTTGAGCCCGGCTTCGACCGGGCTCACTGCTCTTCGCCGGCACACACTCATAACCGGAAAAATTTGAAATTTGTGACAATTGCCTGAGCTGAACTCATATTATGCGCCTGGTAGTGGTCGATCATAATTAGACATAGCAACCAGCGGGACCACACACAACACGCACGGACATAGTCGATTATATATAGTAGCAAATTTAGAAAATCACGACTACGCTGAAATGTGGGTGTGTCTAATAAGGCATGGTCTCGGATCTGTTCTGAAAAGTAAATTTGGTTTGAAAAGTCGTGAATTCAAAGTGAAAATGGTATATTGGCCAAGAAAAGATGATTCTTATGACAGCTTAAAGTTGGTTCCAACGATCCAGAGATGGGAATTTGGACTTAGTAAATGTGCATGGCATGGGGGGGCTAAAGCAGCGACTGCTTGCAGAACCCCTCCTGCTAACTTTCGAACGGCTAACACCAACTGAGGGTGATGCTCGATTATGAGAAGAATGCCTTTCACGCAATCTCGCATTTCCCCATTCCTCGGCATGAATCTCCATTAAAAAACTAATTCAGCAAGCTCTCAGTTGGAATCAAGAGGGCATTATGTTTGATGCTTGTGTGTATAGAGATTCCTTTATGATCCTACCGAAGCGACCGGTGTTATTGGAAAGTTACTGATCAACAACAAATACAGTTATATTGAGTGTTGCTTTAGCCCTATAAAAGGGTCGGCTGCTATACAATAAACACTTCCTCACCTTCTTCTTTCCTACCGGCAGTATATCTCCAACGAACGCCACATCTGGTGCAACGACGTTCGAGGAACCCAGGAAGCCGAAGAAAGAAAAAACAAGAAGAAGCAAGAAAACCACAAGAAGAATTCAACAATGGAAACAAGTGCAGACACAGCTCCGTAAGTCATTTAAAAATGTCATTCTCTTAGCAAACCGCCAAGGCACTCTACGACGGACAATGAATAGACTGCCCTCTCTTCTACGAAGTGGAATAGATCTTCTCACACTACTATCGGACGAAGTAGGACCAGAAGATGGCCACGCGCTCAGAAAGAGGATAAGCAAAGCCAGAACATCAATCGAACTGGAATCGGACAAGGTAGAGATGGCATTGAAGAAATACACTACTGCGGCAGACTGCCTAGCAACCGAAGAACCAGACAGGTCGGAACTCCTACAAAGGGCTGAAACAGCAAGCGCGCAAACTAATGGAAGAAGCACAGGAAGCGCACACAACCCTGTCTCTAGTTCATCAAATCGACTCTTTTGAAGTACCAAGTCCCCCGGCTTTATATGAAGTATCAATGAAGCTAGTTCCAGTCCCCATCCCCAACAGTGGCAAAATTTGGGAAAGCGAAATATTCTGGAAAACATTCGAACACACAGCTCACTCGAGAAACATTAATGACCTCTACAAACTCAACTACCTCCTGGATGCCCTCTAAGGAAATGCTAGCGTCAATGAAGCAATTCGAGATTCCAGGGCACACCTATCCCCTAGTGATAGCTAACCTCAAAGACAAATATGGCGACAAGGAAGCATTGACCGAGAAACTCTACCGCAATCTTCAAGCGACACAGGGCGCAACTATTAATAATAATAATTGCTTGGGAGATCAGGAAACTTTTGCGAAAAACTAGATTCCATCATCGCTCAACTGCCAATCAAGAACGAGCACTTTGATAAAGTATTTCTACGGGGCAAACTTTCTCCCGACGTTCAAAGATAGATCCTGCGGCAAAAATCAAAACAGAAAGCCGAGGATATATGGGATACTCAATCGCTACTGTTGTCGGCGAAAGAGTACCTCAAAGATGAGATCACAATATCCCACCAAACGAAACAGACTATCAGTGATACCAAACGGACGAAGTCACACGTTCCTCACGAACCCGCGTATCACAAGTTTTGACAAAATCCTGTTTCTATTGCGGGAAAGGTGGACATAAACCACGGGGTTGCAACGAAGCCATAACATTGGAAGAGCGAACTAAGATCAGGAAGCAACAAAAACTCAGCATAACTGTGGAGGAAGGGATCACAAAGCCTCAATCCGCACAAGAGGAGCTTGCAGTATATGCAGAGAAAAGGGTTACATACTTCCAAAAGGTTGACCTTAACGTCGAACAACCAGACAGTTATCTGTCAAAAACATATATCAACATACACCCACGAAGCTTCAACTAGTCAAGCGTCCTTCACCGACCGAGTACATGACGCCAACTCATGTAGACCCCTCGCAGCCAACACCACACAACGTGCAACGTTTCAGCGACACAGACGATAAGATGAAAACATTCATATCATGCTCAACAAAGGGCGGATCGCTCATTCATCAGCAGTGAGTTGGCTCACCGACTTCGACTCAACGACATCGGCACGATGAAACTAAGATTACACATTTGGTTCACTAAGTCCAATTACCAAATCTGTGGCAAAACGATATTGAAAATGTGGGACCTTCAAGGCGACCAGCATGCTACAGTCATCCGTGTTGGAACGATCACAACACCATTACCTCCCAACACTCTCAGCAAAGACAACGAATTTTGTTGGGAGACGACAAGCATCTTTCCATTGATCCGTCCATGAAGACGGCAACCAATCGTTCTACTTGGATGTGCTGGTCCCATTTCCCTACTTGATACCGGACTGAAAACACATTGTACACTACCGTCTGGATTAACGTTGATCCCACCCAAAGTGGGATACCTTGTGTCAGGACGAGGAGACAAAAAGATGTCGAGGAAACTGTTCAGAGCATACGCAAAGCAACTGATTATAAGGGGGTCCAAAGCACAGTTGAGCCCAAAACAAGCATGAGAACAATTTTTCGAAATTGAAAGATCAGGCACACGCGAAGTTACTGGACCCTCTACCGAAGAGCGACGGTTAACAAACGCAGCAATCTGGAAGAATTTCAAAGAAAATATCGAGAAACGAGAGGATGGTTACTACTAGCACGAAGCCAGACTACAGCAGTACCATGATACAATCATGAACCAGTTCTAAAAGGGAATAATCGAAGCAGTCAGTGAAGAGCGAAGTCTTGAGGGACAAATTGTGCATTACTTAGCGCATCATGCAGTCATTACTCCTCAAAAAACCAACAAAACGCAGAATTGTATTCGATGCATCCGCACACCTCAAAAATCGTCCATCGCTCAACGTCTTGAATCAAGGTCCAGCTATACTTCCAAAAATATGCGACATCTTACTTCGCTTCAGAATAAGAGAAAAAGCAATCATCAGCGAATTAGAGAAAGCCTTCTTGCAAGTTGGTCTACACCCACTAGGTGGAGCAGCAACAGGGCACAAGCATTCGATGGGGATTTCTGTCGAGCTTTTACGACCCCCCTTTCCTTTTCAAGGGCTGTAACGAACCGCCCCCCACTGGTCCTAACGATGGTGTGACATCGCTGACTATGGTTGGGTTTAATACTCGGCGAAAAGTTGTCGAGCGGGGGGTGGAGGGTATTAGTAAGGCATGGCGACGTACTGGTACGGCGCGTACCTACTAGCTATAACACAGTAACATTCTGAAAATCCACCCAAGTGAAGCGCACCGATACTTCCTAGCCAGCAAATACGACCCCCCTCAAACACGTCCAAAGCCGAGAAAAAATCAACTATTCTATATAATTAATTTTTTCTCAGTACCCAAATACCGACCCCCCCCTTTTGACGGCCAAATACGACCCCCCCCCATAGGAATACCCGTCTAAAAAGACAAACCAGGTAGCCCGCCGCTGTCCGCGCCGCTGGATGCACAGGAACGAGGGGCGAACCAGATTTCAATGTGGATTCGGAGTAATCCTTGACCACATAATCAAGAAAACTATCGTCATATATCGGATTCAGTCGCCGTCACTTTCCGGACTGACGGCTCACCGTTACTCCTGCTGGAACAATCAGTCATTACAAAGAAACACTTACAGATGATTGGTAGAAGATCAAGAAACTAGATTACTGTAAACCTAACACTATCTAATTATCTACGTCGACAAACGCTCATCCTGTGGAAAATCCCTTGAAAATCCTACAGAGACACAAAGAGAAATTTCATCCGAGCTGCAACAGAACTTACGACAATCTTCTAAATCCAAACAACAGTCCTTTGAAGAACGAACTGGCACGACGCACCTGATTCAACCTGAAGAACTAAAGTCTTTCTGGAATCACATGAACACAAGAAAGCCGATAACATGTTCACCACTCATGCAGGCTATCAAAAGACAATCGAATAATCACAATGCGAAGAGCGAATCCCAGAAATCAAGTAAGCCGTTATTGTATGATCTACTAGGATAGCCTGCCACCACTGACACTGGCTTGGAAAATGATTGCTTCACAGACACTGGGCAAAAGCTCAATATCAAATGGGACCGAGCACTGGCCGAGAGCAGCATCAACAACGATGGGAATCTCATTCGCCTGGACAGTCAAAAAGTATTAACCGCACCATTACCAGGAAAGTTGCACAAATTGGAAAGCACTCGAAGCTCGTTGTATACATCGGATGCCAGTATACAAGCGATTGGCAAACGTGGCATAGAATCGTATCCTTGATAAGAAGCAATCTCAGAGTAAAACTACCCGTCTCTTGGAAGGATAAGCTGATAGTTCCGAAAGTTATTAGGTTGTCGGGAAATTCTCAGCGTTTTTGTGCGCCTATTTTGTTGAACGATTCACTACGCTCTGATTAAATTCATTCTGCTTGCTTCTCAGTAGCATATTCTGTAGAACAATTTCTTAGCCGCTATCGAATGGTATGAATTGCCTGTTTCACCATCGCTTGATAAACTGCTTTTCAAGATTTTTTTCAAAGCATTGTGAAAGAGCACTTTCGCACGACTAGTTTTTCTTAACTACAAACTGGGCCCAATCCACAGTGTTCGAGACAGCCCTCGACAAATTAACGCAGGTTTGGGGGCCCCGATTAGTGTTGGGAGAAAGCCACGCGACAATGGTTCGACAAATTTCGTTCTGGAGATTTTGCAGCCTGAAATATGAAACCTCGGTACGGTCGCGAACGTAAAGCATAACCTGGAGAAGCTAGATCCGATGCCTATGGCTTCGCCGCTGCTCGCTCGCTTACGCTTAGCGGCCCTAGGCGGGCACGCTGGCCGTAGCTGAGGGCAGCGGGAAGCATAGCACTATCGATCTGAGCTTCACCAGCGTTTCTCCAGCGTTTCCCACGCTTTGCAGGGCGACCGGGGCCTAGAGAGGGCTTGAGAGCACTGGAGCGGAGGAGAAGTACAAGTACTCCCGTTCCCCGGCGTTGCTTCCCTTTAGTTTAATAGTTACCCTTTTTCCTTTGTTTTCCATTTCTAGTTAATCTCAAGCTTCCCCTTTTCACTTTCATAATCAGGCTCGAAGCAGCTATCGATAGTGGATTCTGTGATAATGATATGAGACACTGTGTTTGAGTCCACTGTGGTTGAGTTTGACGACCTAGCATGGAGTCAAACGTGTCTCAAAAGATATTTAGCGCGAAGGTGGAAGTTTCGGCTCGGATTTTAAGTGATATATACGAAAGAATCAGCTATCTATTGCCATTTACTTGAGGATGTAGTCATCGTGCTATTTACATTAGGCTGCATGGTTTGCGATGATGATACATATACGTATAGCTCAGGGTGTTATTCGTTCTCGACGTTTCATCACGGATGCTGTACCTCACGAAATGAAATGGAATGAAAAAAAATTTACAATCGCGTAAGTGAGAACAGTATAAGGTGTTACATGCAGGAGGGCACCAAATGCGAATAAACACTTCGAGTTTGAACGTCAAAGTCAAAAAGGGAAGCTTAAGATAGAAGTACAAATGGAAACAAAGAAAAGTAAGCATTAAATATCAGAGGAAAGCAAACGGGTTACTGTAGAATTGAAGCGTGCTTGTAAAAGTAACGCTGAACAGCGCGACGTCGCGAAGCCTAAACGCTTCCTTACGCAAATGATGTATGTGCTCGTTGATGTTCCTGATGGTTTGTACTTAAAGGCACATAGCACGCTCACACACATTGAGGGCGTATGAGACTATCAGCCCCCCAGCTGTCGATGTGTCGTGGTCTCCCCGCCCAAATATGCCCAGGAATAGAGATACAGGACCGTGAAACACGCTAATTCCTCCATGCTCGCCTTACACCTTTTTGCGGCGATTCCCGTCCTTCATAACATCTGTTGTAAGCGCGCGTGTCGCGTGCGCCTCCTTGGCTCTTTGCCAAGTCTTGCCAAGTTCACGTTTTTACTAACACCGTCCGCGCAGCGCGGTCGCGTGCAGCTCTATTGGCTTTTTGTCAAGTCCTGTAATTGCGCTTTCAAATACAAGTAAAACGCAATTTCCTGATGCGGATAACATTGGAGGCGCTGCAAAATAAGAACAGAAGGTGATGACGAGTGTCAGAACTTAGAAGCAACTGTGCCACTTCTGCAACATCCCTCGGGGCCGCGTATTTCCACGAAACATGAAAATAAAAACGGCATACTCGTTAGTTTGATAAGGAAAACGCAATTTCCTGATGCGAATAAAATTTTAGGTGCTGCTCATGCTTCAAAATCCATGTACAAGGAGATGAAGATGACACAGGCTAGAAATGAAGCACAACGATGTAAATGTAAATAAAACAAAAAATGAAAAATCAAGGAAAGGCATTAGTTAAAATCGCCTGTAAATTTCTACGATTCAACGCGAATCCGGCGCCAAAGCCATAGAAATATTAGAACAAACGAGTGGGACGCTTGGGTTGTTTTGATTCTCATGTTTTGTGGGAATGCGCGGCCTCTGATGGATACTGCAGATGCAGCCAGTTGGTCATGATTTCTGGCCCTCGTCATCATCTTCTGTTCTTATTTTGTAGCATCTCCAATGTTATCCGCATCAAAAAATTGCGTTCTACTTGTAGTTGAGAGCGCAATTAAAGGACTTGGCAAAGTGCCAAGGAGGCGCACGCGACACGCGCGCTTACGACAGATGTTATGAAGGACGGGAATCTGCGCCGCAAAAAGGTGTAAGGCGGAGCATGGAGGAATGAGCGTGTTTCACGGTCCTGTATCTCCATTCCTGGGCATGTTTGGGCGAGAGGACCACGACACATCGACGGCTGGGGGGCTGATAGTCTCATACACCCTCAATGTGTCTGAGCGTACCATGTGTCTTTAAGTCAACTAATCATGCATTGTGTATTTACAATAGTGGTCAACGTGGATGGGGTAAGGCCACGGTTTCATCCGGCGATCGAGGTTGGTAGATCGAATTAAAGTGTATGCTGTCGGACATATTAGCTTCGGGGTTGCGTCCACTCTTCGTGAAGAGCGCAGCGGTGTGGAAGGACGATGACACATGGCCGTGGTTAACCTCTATGTGGACAGCGTCAGGAGGGTGTCCGCTCGTGAAACCGTGCGCGTAGTCGTTTCTTCGCACCTTTCAGCTTAAAAAAAGTTGCTTAAAGACACATGGTACGATCACACATAGTTTGGGTGTGTGACTATCAGCCCCCCAGCTGTCGAAGCGTAGTGGTTTCTCCGTCCTAACATGCGCAGGAATGCAGTTACATGCTCCGCCTACCGTTTATGCTAACAGCGTTCCGCGCGGCGCGCTTCGCGTGCAGCTCTTGGCTTTTTGCCAAGTCCTGTAATTGCGCTTTGGAATAGAAGTAAAACGCAATTTTAGCTGTGGATGCTTCAAAGTTCGAATAGAGGGTGGTGAAGATGACAAAGGCAAGAAATGAAGAGCAACGAATATAGATGTAAATAAAGCAAAAATGAAAAAGTTAAGGAAACGCAAATTAATCAAAATCGCGCGTAATATCTGCGATGAGGCGCGACTTCGGCTCAAAAGCCGTAATACTTCAAACTAACGAGTGGGACGCTTAGGCCGTTTTTATTTTCATGTTTCGTGGAAATGCGCGCCCCGAGGGATATTGCAGAAGCAGTACAGTTGCCCTTGACTGGCCCTCGTCAACATCTTCGGCTCTTATTTTGCAGCACCTGAAATGTTATCCGCATCACGAAACCGCGTTTTGCTTGTATTCCAAAGCGCAATTAGAGGACTTGGCAAAAAGCCAGGAGAGCTGCGCGCGACACGCGCCGCGTGGAGCGGCTGCTAGTATAAATGGTGGACGGGATATGGATGAATTAGCGTGTTTCATGGTCCTGTATCTCTATTCCTGCGCATGTTAGGACGGGGAAACCGCTACGCTTCAATAGCTGGGGGCTGATAGTCACACACACCCAAACTATGATCGTGCCATGCGTCTTTAAGAACGAAGTTCGCAGAACATCGTCGCTTTAGAAGACTCCTTGTGCAGAAGTGAGATTACGGAATTCTGTTGCACCAATGCCATTGCTCCTTCTTTTGATAGAAACAACCTCAAAACGTATCCCACCTCTCGACACGAATTTCCTATCGTTTCATGTCCCGCTTCCTATTCAAGGTATTTGAGGGAAGCAGAATCTCTAAAGTTCTGTGTGTGTATGTCTATGTGATCGCTCGAAAAACGGAGGCAACGTGAAAATTCACGTTTAGGAAACTGATTAAGGACCTGCTCATGCGTGGGATGGATGTGGCACTGGCCAACACTTGCAGGGTACACACAAGGTAATCCAAGCTCCGCCCACAATGGGCGAGGAGTTCGCCGAAGTGAACGGCGCCGAGGATAAAAATTTCCAAACGCATCCGGAACATTCCAAGAAATCGAAGTAAGAATGAAATGAGGAACGGATTGGCAGATTAAGTAGGGAGAGATGCGTAGGGGGAGATACGGAGAGTGTTAGGGATAGATGGGGAGTATATTGTGTGTTTCGAACGCTTGGTGCCGTCTGCGATAGTTCGTTCTGCAAATCTCATCAATAAGGGGTGCCCCATAGAAAATTTCACCAACTATCTTCTGAGGAGGGGGTATACACAAGAAATGAAATGAATGTGCTAATTCTGGAAAAATATTTTTTTTTGAATCGCGCGGGTGATACGACTGGCCCCCATTTGAAAAAGTCTGGGGAACATACCCAGTCCACACGTGGAATAGACTGCCCGGGCGACGTTCAATTGACGGCTACTGCAACGTACTCGCCGTTCAGTTTGCGACCGCGAATGTGGGACATTCCCGAGATCGCGCCTTGGACCACTTAGACAAGAAAGGAATTCCACGCATTATTTGAGCGCAAGGTGTTTCCTCGACTATTGTCTGCCGAGAAAACAACATCCTCGACGTTGTATTACAAGACTATGCAGAATCCTTGGTTAGATCCCTTTGTGTAAGAGCTGATAGACAAAATTGGGTTAAGTGTCCAAGGTGTTCTGTAATTGTGCGGCACACTGAAAGTTAAATTTCATATAAAATCACAACGACATGAGAATTTTAACAGAGATTCTTCGAAAGAGTTGTTAGCTGAAAGGAAAATTTGTCGATAAAAAAGTTTGAATTTGAAATATAAAATTCCCTCATAAATTGATTAATTACTGGCGATGCAATCCCAGAATATATCTACTTTAGCAATCGTGACAAAATCGTAGAACATTTTTTGAACTCTCGATATTTTCGAATAATTTTCGAAACCTCAATACAATGCATGCGCGCAGAGTTTTGTAAACTTCACAGCGGTGACTGGACAATATCTGTTTCATACTATTACGTTCTAGGAATGTTCCAAAAGTTAGGCGAGAGCGCAAATGCTGCTACCATCATCAGCTCGATGTAGGAACCGCTCAGAGTTTATTATTCGAGTAATAGCTCCATTCCTTTGCAGTAGAAGATGCCAGACTTCAAGGTAATCTATATAATGATAGCCTCAAGATATTGAGAGTTACTGTGCTTCTCATCGATCAACCCAGACAACTGGCGAGGCAATCCTAGGATAAATCTACTACACGGAACGCGGGGTCACAATCCGCTTGCAGTCACTTGTAAAGGGGAGAGTGCAAAACATACGGTGACCTCAAAATGGTAGTCAATGATTTCTTGAATCACAGCCTCCTTGCTTCCATGCATCGTAGCAGTAATTTACTTAAAAGGAGGCAGGTCTCTTTGCTGAATACACTGTGAATATTAGATGCATTCAAGAAAAAAGGTAATAGACAAAAGACAAGTAACTTATAACTCAAAAAAGAGCGGTTAGTCTGCCTCTTCATAAAACCTAAGCATTGTTGGTCGTTAGGTGGGATACTCCGTTATCGGCCCAGTGTTTTGACTAACAAGGGAAGGATGGTAGTCGAAGTGGCCATTTGAAATGGTATGTATACTGGCTGAAAGGTCTTCGCACGGGAATTACGAAACCGTCTTCCATATCTGCTGCGGACCTCCCAGAAAGAAGTTACGGAGCTTTTATGGGGTTAGAATACATTACGAATTGGCGGCGTAAGGCTGGTCAGATCGTGGCGGCATGGCCGAGTGGATACGTCGTAGGGCTCACGGATGCGTGGTTGAGAGCTTGAATCCTTGATGCATGTGCTCTTTTGCATTTTTTCGAAAGTGGTCCCTGTGCACTTCAAAGCTATTTTGCATAACACTTGTCCATTATAATGTCGCGATGTAATGATTCTGAACTGATGGAGCCATTGCGAACGATTTCATGGAGATCACCTCAGTCTTCTTCTTTCTTCAATTTGAAGAGCATATACAACAAAAGTGCACTCCAAAGGAAGATTTTGCTTTCAAATGAATTTTTTCTCCAAACAACATGACTGGAAACGAATCCGAATGCACGAAGTTGTGCAGGAAGATGAGTATAGTGGGGGGGAAATGCTTCCATATGAAGTGGCGTTGATGTGGCAATCATGCTGGAGATCGCGATGGGAACGAGCTTCATTCACCACTCGCATAGTGTTGAATTATGTCTATCTCGAAGTGTTTTCGTATCTGCTGGAAGTTTTCGGCTCGTATGACAATCTTTTCAGCCGGAGGTAATCTCCATGAAATCGTTAGCAATGGCTCCATCAGTTCAGAATCATTACATCACTACATTATAATGGACAAGTGTTATGCAAATACCTTTGAAGTGCACAGGGACCACTTTCGAAAAAATGCAAAAGAGCACATGCATCAAGGATTCAAACCCCCGACCACGCATCCGTGAGCCCCACGACGTATCCACTCGGCCATGCTGCCACGATCTCGTCTGCCTTACGCGGCCTATTCGTAGTGTATTCACCCCCTACAACGCTCCGTAACTTCTTTCTGGGACGTCCGCAGCAGATATGGAGCAGACGGTTTCGTAATTTCCCGTCGGGAACGCTTTCAGGCCGGTTAAATACTGACATTTCATTTCAAATGGCCACTTCGCTACCATCCTTTGTAAGACTGATTGTGGAATGAAGGAGTGTTCTGTGCGCGACGCCGGTTGCTCCTATTACCACGTACCCGAGGCCCAGTATACCATCAACGTAGCCTAGGGTCGCCGTTCTGTTAGTAGTTGGCACAATAAATCTACTTACTATTCTGACTGCTAACACCAATTAACACCATACTTGTAATTAACTATTTTTCCTGCTAACCTCCTCGGCAAAGCATTAGCCACCCACTAACACTTGAACAAATGTCAGTTAACTTTTTTTGCAGTCCAATACAATCGAAGAAACTGCGGTTTTAGGGCAACATTCAATATGTTCCTAGGACACTCAAAGTATTGGGCACGACTCCGTTACACACTGCCATCGAAGAGAGGGAAGCTAGTGCCCAAGCAATAGTCCTTGATAGGACAAACCTTCATCAGCACAAAGATCATTGATTGGCAACTCCTGAGACGATGTTTCCTTCCAGATTCGAGATGTGTTGTCTTCACACCATGTCACTAGCACTGCTTGGATACATCTTCTGAAATCGCAGATGATCATGTGTAGAACTAACAAAATACGATACGATGATCCCGTTATTTTGTCCGAATAGTGTTCAGGTCAGAGCACGCCATCGTTGTGATCATCACAACAGTGGGGTCGTATGTGAGCTACTCATATGTCAGATACATATGTCAGATACTACACGATGGCCGCCCACAACGAGTCATGAATTAACAAAAAAAGATAAAGGATAAAGTCTCCGCTGTTGATCAATCCCCTTGGGGGATGTGCCCGCATTCTACTTCCATTAATCGCAGTGGCTTATTAAATGCGATGAGGCCTATACAACGACTTGCGGTGGTCAGCCGATGTACAAGTCAGTATTTTATCCTCCCAGACGAAGCTGGTACCAATTTTCCGTCTCCGGAGGGTAGAAGTTTTGGTTGGCCTGGGCGAGAGTCGACCCGGGATTTGAATCCGGCATCGCGCGAGTGGCAAGTGTGCCACTTGTCACTAGACCACCTCCGCGCCAATGAGATTCGCCATGAATCAATAAACAGATGAAAATACTCTTCCGGACCTTTCTATCGCAGATGCACATCTACTTGCGCGGAGGGAGGCCTTTCTAGAAGTTGCACCTTCCCAATAGCGCTATGCATGTCGCAATGCAGAGGTGATGCCAATTGGCACCCAATGAACTATTTCCTGATATCCTTGGCAGAAACATGCGTTTGAAAAGCATACCAAAATCTTTGAGCCAACTGGGTGTTTTATGGCGTCGGAGGGGTTGATTTTTCGGGGCGTGGGGCACTGATCACGCCGTGATCGCAACGGGAGATTGCCTGGTGACAAAATGAAAGTCTTGCTGGAAAGTAGAAAGCTTCGCTTCTTTCACTGTTTTTCTTTTCTCGAAATACCCAGTGTGAAGCTTGTTATGGCTGTTCAAAGCCATAAGACTTGTGGGTGACCCCGAGGATCACGCTAGGATCACAACGGAGGAAATTTCTTGAAAAAAAATGTTTTTGAGATCGCTTAATTCATGTAATAAGAACCAATCTAGTGCTCCCCATTCCTGCTTTCCCCTGTCCAAAATCCCTACTCTCAAAGAAGTCATGGGTGTTCAAGCGAGGGATACTTTGAGTGTTTGGCTTGAAATTGGCCTAGGTCGTGAAATAGCGCGCTCCAGTACGTTTGTATTAGCGCGCTCGCGTGCGGATGACCGCGAACGACTTATATTCAAAAGCTAATCCATAGTTCTGGTTTCTAGTGCTTCTGGTGAGTTTTTTTGTTTGCTTGATAGTGTGTTTTCGGTTCCTTTATCGCTTTCTAGAAGTTTTCCCGCTTGTATTACAGTTTTTGGCACTATGGAACTATTCCTACCCCGGTCTGCCGAAAACGAGCCGATTTTCTTCTTGATTTTTTTGCTAGAGGGGCAGATTTGGATGGAAATGTGGTTACAGTGGTACTTCGACCTCCTGTACACGAATATCAATCCGCTCTGCCCGAAACTTTTCATCGATTTTGGTGATTTGGGGTATTTTGGCGCCACGCCACACTCGCCGGGACCAAAACATGGTAAATCACCGAAATCGATGAAAACTTGTATAGGGGGGTTATTTGATATCCTGTTTACGAATATGATATTTGTTCTTGACGCCAGCGCTAAGGTAGGACACTAAAGTCACCTGCGCCTTGCTAAGACTGTGCCTGGTCTGTGGGAAATCTTTCCTTTTTCCCAGTTTCAGCCTCAGCAGAGCGCTAAATAGCTTCGGTATGGAGAAATGATGTCATAGTGGTGATCAGAACATCGAATAACATCTATAGCTAAAGTTCCAGCATAATTTTTTTTGAGTTTTTGGCGTAGGAACAGTTCAATGGTGCCTGTTCCCTTTATTGTCATTTTCTTAGTCCCTTTTGCGCTACTTTTCATTTGTACCCTCGTGACAGGGGGGGGGGTCGTATTAAGACCCTTATTGGGGGGTCGTATTAAGACCTTTATTTGGAGGGTCGTATTTAGCTGGAAATGATCACAACACGATTGCGTGCTCTGGTTCAGGTCCATATTTTCTGTTTCAAATCGGGTTAACAGCGAACAGTATGCTATTCATGAATTCCTCTCACTTTCTCAACAACCATTGAAAAAAATTGAGGAATAAAGCGATCACATTCTTCGCCATTCACCTTCAGTTCTTCAGTTTGTTGTCAGTTCGTTCTTCTACAGTTTCTTACACTTACAATTTAGCAATTTTCGAGAAGAAGTACAGCTGAAAAGTCGAAACGAGACCGGGAAGTTTCATCCACCCAAAGTCATAAAATCTGTGTTCTAACGGCATTCGAAAAAGCGTGTCATGTTGGTAAGGAAACTTTGAATAATTCTATTTCCTACTGAAGTCAGGCTCTGAAATGTAGTTCCGAAGTTAATAAGCTGTAGACCAGTGAAAAGAGACGGTTGATAATGGTCAGCTTTGCATTAGATCCAAGCAGTGCTATCCATCGAAAAGTTGTTGGCCCCTCTGCGTGCTAGCGGTTGCTCTACGGTAGAGACTCAACAACCTAACTAAAGCTCGAGGTTCGCTTTAACAGGCTTGTCTCGGTTTTTGGGACTCCTAGTGTCTTTTCAGGGAGCTGATCAAATACAAGCAGGAAGTCAAAGCTGATAGCTGTGTGAAGTAGCTCCAGAAGCTGTTCCTGCTCTGTAAAAGAGGCGCCCGAGAAGATTCACCATCCTCGATATGGCGCCTAACCCCACACTGCTATAACAACTCGTAACGACTCGCTACAATCTAAAGAACCGGACTAGAACAAGATGACACATACAGCTTATAACGCTGGTACTTCTTCATAGAGTCCAATCTGACAGATGCGGCCAGCACCTGATGAGAGGATAATTTGACACGTTCCGGACCGCGTGACACACATGATGTGTCATACATTTGTCTGTATGTCTTGTCTGAACGACCTAATTTCGCTCTTCTTCCATACTGTAATGTTATGAAAACACGTTCTCGGTTACGGAAGATACTCATAAAAGTTCGGGAAACTAAAAAAACTTACTCACAAAAAAAATTATGAAATGTTCCAGGGATGCGCGCAGTGAGCGGTCTTCAATGTGTAAACAGCTGAATCCATCTCAAAAGTGACCTCTTACAAAATCCTGATCAAGTTTGTAGCAAAGTAACTTTCGATATCGCTGTTCTACGAAAGAAGTCACCTGAACAGGGCACAGCATTCGATGGGGATTTTGGTCAGGCCTGTACGACCCCCCCCCTTTTTGGGGGTTCGGTACGACCCCCCCTTTTTAGTGTTTGACGTCACATAATTCCTGAAATTAGATATAAACAATTAGATATAAAAAATAGATATAAACAGTCCTATCTAAATTGACTTGATTTACTTATGTACAAGCGTTTGTGATCAAAAACACGATGAGTAGCATACACACACATAAATGCGAGTTTAAATGAGACTATGATTAAAACCAAAAAACAAAAAGCGGTATAAACGAAAAAGAAACAAAAAAGAAATACGCCTAAAATGCATTAACCCCGAGATGTGGAGTAGCGGTAGCAGAGATGCGTACGTAATTGCAGCCGTGACTGGAGCAAACGGCTGTTAGCCATGGAGCGAGAATTTTCAGCACAAAGTAGGGTGTCTTTGAAGGACGATATTCCTCAAAAAGCGGACCTGTGGGAGAGGGAGCGTATTGGGTAAATTAGAAGGTTTGGTCTTCCTGAAAGTACTAAAATGTTTATGAAGGGTCGCGAAAATCACAGAGAAAGCTGCCATAGGGATTCGTTGGGGAGTGAAGGGTTGAAGTTCAAGTTGAACAGGTTGAATCAAATATATTTTTTTGTAACCTAACATTTCACAAATCTGAGAACGGATCCGAGTTCTCAAGATTTTCTCTTTCCAAAAACCTATTGACTGTTCCTGAAGCTCTCGGGATTCATGAGATCTTGCGAATGGGATTTCTTAGGGAGCACTCCCAGCCGCGCGAAAAAACCGTTTCCTGTGCACGCGTTTCAAGTGAGCGTGTTCGAATAGCCAGGAACGCATGTAGAACGTATCCTGTGGTGGAGCGGAGGCAGGATATGGTCGTTTAGCGCCGATCACGCTGACTTTGTATGCGCCGCGCACTGAGGTCCGCGCAGAAGTGATGGGATGGTGGCAACTTGTGCATAAAGTGTGTCCACGCGCGCAAATGTGTCTGTAGGATTCAGGGAGGTCCATGGCGAACCCTGTGCACTTGGTCTACAGTGTTTTCCCTTGCGGATGATGTAGCGTGTCCGTGTCGACGCCGCCAGATCTGTGCTCCGATAGTTGCTGATTCCGATAAAGAGACCAAGTGCTGGAAAACGTCTGGTACGAACGATATTGGTAGTCCTGTCGTTTGTCAGAAAAAAAACAGGTTGGCTCAGCGCCAAGCGTGATCGCGAACACGCCCCATCATCCGCAGCAAACCAGAGTATAAGTTGTAGTGTTTAATCACTTACGAAGATGTTGTCGACTTATATAATATTCTCAATTATTTCGGATTATTTTGATGGATGAAAGTTTTGTACTCATTTTTTACATATCCGAGTTCTCTACGAAGCAAGTTCCGCTACACAGGATTCAGCACACTGACACTTTGCGCTGCTCGATACTGGCTACCGCACTCATTACGACCCCCCCCCCTCTCCTGGGGCCAAATACGACCCCCCTATGGGATTCCCCAACCAATGCTGTGCCCTGCACCTGAAGCTGGGAACGGCAGATCTTGGGTTTTTTAGCCCTCTTTTGTAGGCCAAAATCTACGATGAGGGATTCCTCAAGGCATAGGGACTTCTAGCGGAAATACTATGGCACTGAAAAGAATGATAGGCTGAAAAAATAGGCTTACCGCTGCGAGTCAGGCTATGTTCGAAAGGATTGAATTTACTGAAAAGTTCCTTGTCGTTGTCTCACACTCACATTTTTCAATCCTTAAGGGCTTTCTGAAATTTTTTCTTGCCAATACACAAATCTCTAGTGACATCCAGAGGGAGGGGGCCAGAAAAAAAGTCAATTTTCTTCATTGACTTTCGAGGCGCTATAAGTTACACGTTATTGGATTCTGATCGGACATTTTTACCACTGTATTAAAGAGCATATTGAATACTATCATGACACTCCGTCACAGCCTTCTGGACGAGCGCCATCGAGAGATTCTGGCATGCGACCGCGATGTGGTGCCTGAGATCAGCGAGATAGTCCATTTTCCGCCACCGTAAACCACCCTATTGAACTCCGCCCGAACTGGGTAACTGAGGGGATTCAGGTCAGGTGACCTACTTGGATATTCCATCTTCCTTAGGTACTCACGCCCCCTTCCATTCCAAGTAAGCGAGAGTTTCTCCAACGCCCTTCCATTCCATGTGGTGGCATCCAATGCTGTAGCAGTACAGATTTCCAAGAAGGTACAGGCGACGACATGTGAGGAGGATATTCTTCTCGAGTTGCTCGATGTAACCGCCAGCGCTCACCTTCAGTCCGTTGTCCACGGAGAGAATATTGGTCTTTCCATTCCAGGTACGTCCGGTCCATACCATCAACCCGCGCCTTGACAACATGGCAAAGATGATGTCCCAGACCGTAGCGACGTTGTCGGAGCTGCTCGATGTTGGAGATCTTCCAAATTTAGAGTACTGGTCTCCAGGTAGTCATCCATGGGTGACTCCATACCAGAAGTTTCGCAGCTGTTTGGAGGTGACAATTTTAAAGGTCTTCTCCAGTCAGGCTACGACTGGAGATGATTTCATATTTTGGTGTACATGAAGGTGATGGGGGAGAGCCAGCTCCTGCGTATAGAGGAACATCTTGAGTATCTTCCGCCTTGGTATTTTTAGCTACGTCTTCTCTCTGGGCAGCGAAAACTTTGCTGATATGCGACTCGGTCGAAGTGACTTTCTTTGCCTCCCCCCCCCCCTGTATACAAGTCTGAGACACTGGAATTCGAAAAAGCGTGGAGCTAGATCATTTCCAATTTTTCGAGGATTCTTCTTCACGGCGTCATTCAGTTCCATTAGATTCCAACAAGGGAGTCTTCAAGCAACGTTGAGAGAACCGCAGGTTTACACTTGACATCTATCCGCTCCGACAAACGCATCTTGCTCCGCACTGAGACCGACCACAACCCAACATGCATCGACATCGGCTAAACTCACTACTGTACAGCTAGACATTAGCAAGCTGACAATTGGAATGACCAAGGAGATCGTTCGACACGCGAAGTGTTTCTTCAAGGCGAATTTTGCATGATGTAGAGCAACATGTCCGGACTTTTAAGCAGAGGCTATTCTTTTCTGAACGGCTCTAGTAATGCCAAAAAGGTAAACATTCCGCATAGTAGTGGAAAAATTAGAAGGAACCAATGTCGCGCTTTTTTTACAGTTCCGTTAGAAAGTATAAATGGCACATGGAATTTTGTTTTCTAAAAAACACTTGAATCACATAAGAAAAAATTATTCAAAAGAGCGCTGGTTGATTAAAGCCGTCGGGAAACTGGATCCATTTTAAATGTTCTTGATGCTCTAGGAAGAACAGGGCTTGCTCAGTGTAGTAAAGGATTAAAATTTGAGATTTTCGCCGCATATTACATCTCCTCCGCCGTACTGCATATGCTATTACGTTGTATTATAAGATGATCCCTATTATTGCTGGTTTATAGCAGAACCTTTCCTTCCCCACACCCCCCAACCCCATGCTTCTTCTGCCGTAGCATTCGCTTCGGCAAGGTCCCTTTCACTCACGTCCCTCCATCTTTTCTTGGGACTCCTCGAGGTTCCTTGCCTTGCTTCAAAATCCGGTGCCTTCCTTATCGGATGTTCCTCGGGCCTTCGAAGCACGTGCCCATACCACCCTGACGTCTTCGTTTCTGACACTGTCTAGTCGTGTCCAGCCGCACGCCCATCTCACCTTCCTCATTTCCCATGAATGAATCTGCCTTTCTTGCTTCTTGCTTCCTGCATTTGGGCCAGCACTGGCTGCAGAAGAGCATCGCTCGCCCTACCGCTGCCCCGGCAAACCGTTCTTGAGCTTTCTAGAGCACCACCAGTCGCAGAGGAGCCTACGATCTCCATTTCATTCAGGCCTAACGAGCTGACGGTAGCGTGGAGCACGCTTTAGCGCGTGTTCCACGTTGCCATTAGCTGCATGGTCGCTCCAGGCACTGGAAGTTCCCCACCCATTAGGTGCCGTTGCCGTAGCGGCCTATGATGGGTTAGGTGCACTCTTTCCAGCCCACGAGCATGGTCTTGTTAATGTAGACGAACGAGTTGAAACCTTCTGAAATGCCATTTCTTGTTGTTGGCTTGTTCCAAGGTTTTCTTCCCGCCACTGTAGGTGGATCAAGTGACAAAATTTGACTTTTCTACAATTTATATTTTCGTGTATGTATAAATTACCTGTTCCAACAAGAATGTGCGCAGAAAATTCGAGAATCTTCCTTTCAAAAATGCTCTCTCCCGAAGACATCGTTAGGAACACCACACCGCGACTATTCAGCGCCGTGGTGGCACACAATGGCGCAGGAATCTAATGATCATGACCACAGTACCAGAGCTAAGGTCACGACAATCGATTACTTTTAGAGACGAATTTTCAGTCAGAACAAATTTTTCGATATTCTTGAGGTTGTGCAGTGGGTGCGCACAAGTCTCTCTATTGAAGTCGTTCTTTGCCTTGTTACCTAGAGAGCCATATTCATTAATATTAATATAATATTTAAAGTAAAAAGCTAACAACCATTTACTCCATTTTTTTAGTTCCACGAGTTTCAGTAGACTTCCTGGTCGGTGAATGGTCGTGATAGCGAAGACGTAAAGATAACACAAAGGGCTGTTGAAAGGCCGTATCGCCAGTTTGGCGGGCCCATGTTTGTGTCATGCATACCGTGAGATACGTGGACAAGCAGTCTAGACGTTTCTCGGCTTCCAATGACGGCTCGTTTAACGAAGATGTCGTTGCGTCCAAGCGGTTCAACAGAAGTTGCACTTTCATCTGTCCCGGTATTTCCATGTACAGGGACGTCGAAAAAGACACTTTTTTTCCTCGACTTTCGGGGTTAAGTAAGTTACACTTTATTCACTTCTGCCTGGACATTTCCTTCTTCAAATTCAACAAAACACACGTTATCCTTGAGAGCAAGCTCTGACCATTGTGGACGGCCTCAATACACCACAGGCATGCCCTACCAGATGTTACTCTTCCCCATCGACTTTCTTTTTTCCTCGACTTTCGGGGTTAAGTAAGTTACACTTTATTCACTTCTGCCTGGACATTTCCTTCTTCAAATTCAACAAAACACACGTTATCCTTGAGAGCAAGCTCTGACCATTGTGGACGGCCTCAATACACCACAGGCATGCCCTACCAGATGTTACTCTTCCCCATCGACTTTCTTGCGACATCGAAATTGGAGAAGCGAGTTACTGTATTTCGTGGGAAGCACCACCTATCTCAAGTACGTTTCCCATTCCGTGTAGGATTCTCACTTAAACTGCCAACCTCTTGCCAACTTATCCCACTTTTTCCCCATCTTTGGGCTGCTTTGGAAGCGAATTATAAATTTCTCAGTGACCGCTATTATTCGGCGCACCATTGTGAGGGGGAAGGGGCCTAGCATAGCTCACGGAGGAAGCTCGGAACTTAATATACACGACCAAGGAAAGATGCTTCTTATGGAGTTGTCTGCCACTATATGTTCGTATAATAAACATGTACAAACAGCCAAGTTCGTTGAAAACGTGTCCTTAGGGGTAGCTTGTCCCTCGGGAACGGATATCACAATCGCTTGGCACGGTTTTTCTGGGGTCCGCGCCACGGGTGCCATAAATACCACAAATCAGCAAGTTCGCTGAAACTTCTCTCTTGGAGAGCTTGACTTCGAGAATACAAATATCACAACCGCTTGCCACGAAACTGCTTGGCAGTGGCGCCAAAATGCCCTCTATTACCAGTTCGCTGAAAAGATGTCTCCTGGGCCCGTACGACCCCTGAACGTGAATATCATATCCATTTAAGACGCCGACGACTATGTCTGTCAATGGCGGACGACAACCAGCTTGTCTTATGGGACGGTGTCAGACAATGCTGTCCGACTGTTATTATTTTACTCAGAATCTGCGCGTCTTTCATTTTCTGTTCAAATTAGTTTAGACTGAGAAGTAGCTTATATTGACATCAAACAAATATTAATGGAATTCAAGACTTGTCTTTGATTTTTATCTTCAATCAGTACAGTTCGTATATGCAACCAGTCGGCTCGCCGGCTAACGCGGCGCGCCTCCTTCATACGGCCCGGCTTAGCCGGGCGGGTGCGGCTTCACCGCGTTTACCTCCTTCTACACTGGATACTCAAAACAATCCGGCTTTTATTTCACCTGTACACATAGATAACGCTCCTTGAGCAATAACATCATACCTACTATTTTCCAAACTATTACCGTCTATGAATGGTGATAAGCAGCGTTGATCAAACGCACAGATGAGAGAGAAACCGGGTATTGGTTGAGCATTCAAACATATGCAAGCAGGTGGGCGCGACGAAGTAAGCAACCTGCAAAGCCTGGCCCTATTAGAAAAGGAATCGCGCCGACGTCAGCCAGCGAACCGACTGGCATAAAGTGTTCGTGTGACAACAGATGTTCAAAAGTGTGGCGACCTATAAACTAAAACGCAGTGAAAATAGGGCCCCGTGCATGAGAACACGCTCCACCCATTGTGGGCAGGTCTCAACACACCACAGACATGCTGAACTCCCGCCATGAGTTTCTCTTCACCAAAGGTTTCTCCTGATCTCCAAGCTCACTCAGATGCGAACCACGAAATCTTTTAGCAAGAGCCTGCCCATCTCGAAAGCAGCTGCCCATTTTTGAGATGTCTCCTCCACTTTGTCCGCTGACCCCTAGTGGGCCTCAATCCACCTGTCCTCAATCCTCCCCGGTGCCTATGCTGCACTGCCACTACTTCGCGCATTTTTGCCTTCGCCAGCCCACAACATCGACACAGCTCCGCACAGAATGGGCGCGTAAATCTCGCTTCAATAGCGAAGCTCCTCCACATTTTTGCTCGTCTTTGCCGGTGGAGTCTGTTATGAACCATTCTATATTTCTGCGCTTGGCTCCTAGCCGCACGCTCCGCCTACAACGTTTGTGTGCCGCATCATACAGTGATCCCGCCTGACCATCCACTTCTGTGTTTTACAGAACTTTTGTCTGTCTCCGCCCACCGCGGGCAGGTTGAGCCCACAATATGTGTGCCTCACATTTCTTACCGGCGACCTTTGGCTGACCTTTATCCACGTTTTTTCCGGTCTCTGCAGTGCTCTGGAACTATTTTACAGATTCGTTATCTGACTCCGCCCACTATGTTTGTGCCCCACAATCCTCAATCGGCCCAGCCCTCGCTGATCTTGTCTTTTTTCCGGTGTCTGGAGTGTTCTGGAACTAATTTGCAGATCTTTTGCACGACTCCGCCCACCTCCAATGTTTGTGCCCCACAATCCTCAATCGGCCCAACCCTCGCTGACCATGATCCTCTTTTTTCCAGTTTCTGGAGTGTTCTGGAACCGAGCTACAAACTTTCAAAATGAGTATCCTGCGATTTAGGACAAGCTCCGCCCACTGTGGGTGGGTCTCAACACACTTTGAGCGTGCCCAACACTCGCCAGATATTTACATTCTGTTGCACTGGGCTTTTTGCGACTTCTAAACTTTTTCCCCATCTTCAGGCTGCTCTGGAAGAACGTTATGAACATTTTTCTGCGGAACCCCAAATTTCAGCGAGTGCCTCGCCCACTGTGGGCGGGCTTCGCATAGGTCAAGTGTGCTTTTTATTTCTTGTCCCATGCTCCACCCATCCCCACCGTGAGTGGACCTCTCCAAGTCGTTCTTCAAGTCGAACCGAATTTCCGGAATGACAAACTCACAAACAAACAAACAAATAAACAGACAAAGCGAATTATATATGTGGGGTGATCATACATATAATGGCTTGTGTCAACGTGACGCCCATAGCGCGGGCGCCATACAGTTTCGGACCAAGCGGATGTGATATTCCTTTTAGGGACTACCCCGGTGAGGAAATTTTCCAGCCAAATCTGCCCCAGAGAAAAAAAATTTTCAAAAACTGGCCTGATTTAAGACTAGAGCAATAAAAAGCTGAATTGTGCCAAACATTTGAAATTCGTATCCTCCTCTCTTGCATTTCCTGATACATTTTAGTCGTACTTATACCTTATTTGAAAATTACTGAGTTTCAACGACGAAAAAAGTGTTGTTCCGCGCGCAAGTCATGAAAAAAAATGGCTGTCGTCAATTTCCTTCTTCTCAGCTTCTCTCATCAAATGGAGGTGATGCTTAAAGACACATGGTACGCTCAAACACATTGAGGGTGTATGAGACTATCAGCCTCCCAGCTCTCGATGTGTCATGATCCCCCGCCCAAAACTGCACGGGGTCAGAGTACGGGACCGTGGGAAAGTCGTAATTCCTTGCTACACCGCCCTCACGTTTATGCTAACACCATCCGCGCGGCGCGTGTCGCGTGCAGCTCTCTTGGCTTTTTGCCAAGTCCTGTAATTGCGCTTTGGAATACAAGTACAACGCAATTTCTTCATGCGCATAACATTTTAGGTGCTGCAAAATAGGAAACGAAGATGATGACTAGGGCTAGAACTCAAGAGCAACAGTGGTGCTTCTGCAGTATCCCTCAGAGGCCGCGCATTTCCAACATGACAATAAAAACGGACAACATGACAATAAAACATAACAATAAAAGCAACGCAATAAAACGCAATAAATTAATCGCGTGTGCATTTCTGCGATCCGGCTTGAATCTGAATATAGAAATACTTCAAACTAACGAGTGGGACGCTTAGGCCGTTTTTATTTTGATGTTTTGTGGGAATGCGCGGCCTGCGAGGGCTGTTGCAGAAGCAGCACAGTCGCTCTTGAATTCTAGCCCTCGTCATCATCTTCGGTTCTTGTTTTGCACCACCTAAAATGTTATCCGCACAAAGAAATTGCGTTGTACTTGTATTCCAAAGCGCAATAAAGGACTTGACAAAAAGCCAATACAGCCGCACGCAACCGCGCTGCGCGGACGGTGTTAGTAAAAACGTGAGTTTGCAAAAACGGGCGGCGTAGCAAGCAATTACGACTTTTCCACGGTCCCGTATCTAACTCCGTGCAGTTTTTTTTTGGGGGGGGACCACTACCCATCGACAGCTGGGGGGGGGGGGCTGATAGTTTCATACACCCTCAATGTGTTTGAGCGTACCATGTGTCTTTAATGAGAACGTGGAAGCCTTCTACGACATCTACCATTTCTCTATTCACTGTCATGAATTCCTGAGTGAGGTGGATCAGTGAGCTCTCAGTAGGATTCGAAAGGGAATTAGGTTCGATATTTGTGTGTGATCCCTACAAATCCTATCCGCAGCCTCAACGTAGCGAGAGCACGGTTTTGGCTGTTCCAAACCGAACCAATGCGGAGGGTGCCACGTCGCAGCCTGCAGAGCTACGTGTGGTCGAATTTTTCAGGCCGAAAACAGTTAGTAAATATGGGCCCCACTCCCCTTGAACAGGGATCCACTGACAGTGCGGTATCGCCTGCGACCGCTCAGGCGAGGCTGCAAGAATCTCGGGGATAGCGGAGATTGAAGTCGCCCACAACTAAGACGACGATCTGTAGTTTCAGCGCACGGACGATTGCATCGGAAGCTCACATCGAAGTTCTGATGCAGCAAACCAGGAAGATCAAGTACGACGCGATCGGAGTGGCCAAAACAAAGAGGTACTACCGGCTAAACGTCGTATACAAAACTGAAGAAAAGTGGTTATTCGGAACATGCGACAGCAAAGGCGTTGGCGATGTGGGCGTTCTCGTCAACACGCACTTGGCCATGAACATCGACTAGTACGAAAATCTGACCACCCCAATCGGATGTTTGCAGTCGCACCAACATTAAGCCACGATGAGGATGAGCTCGAAGCGTCCTTTATGGAATTGGAGAAGTTCTGTTAGGTTGTCCGGAAAGCTCTCGGCGTTTTGAGTGTTTCACTTTAAAGATCATATTAGGCTAGCGGGAAAGTTCTGTCACTCTTTTCCGAGCTCAAATTACTTGCCCATTACCAAGAGTAGTAACCGGTAATGTAAGCTTTTATGCAACAAGGAGTGGTCTCTCTGTTAGTACTACCCGCTTGCCTCTTGCTCCTTCTTCTGCAATATGCACAAGGATTTTATCAGCCCCGACCCATCCAACAACTTCCACAAACTATTTCACCCAACACCCTGTCGCCAGCGTGTTAGCTGCAGATGCCAAATTGATGGAGCTGAATAAGCAAGATGCCCCCAATCATAGAGCAACCTCGCAACGACAGTGACGCTTCAAAGCGGGAGCCTAGGGAGCCTGCACTTCTGATGACGAAGTGAGGTTTGGGTTACCTGCAAACTCAGCTTGAGGGAGCTATGGGTCGGGAAACTGGTGGATGAAGAAGCTGCTTCCTCGGTCAAGGCGTACGCAAAGCAGCAACGAGATCCAAGGCGTATCGTGGAACAGAGGGAAAAATTTGTCCGCACAGCCGGCCCTCACCAAGATAGTGCAACGCACTTGGTCCAAAAAAGTTCGAGCCGCACCTCATGCAATGGAGCTTGATCTCTCTCCCCTGACATTTGTGTAGCACAGACATCGCCCCTTCTAATAGCAAGTTGCCTTCCGTAATCGATCGTTATGCGGACGAGAAAACCTCCATAACCCAAGTTCAGGTCGAGGTTGAGATGGTGTCCAACTTTGCGTCGTGTCTCCCTGCATAGTGAAGCGATGGCATCCATGAGGTGCTCAAACACTGCCAAGGACCCCACAGTAACATTGCTGTAATTCTGATCTTATCCCGCCAACCTAATAACTTTCTTAATGCTCATCGGATTTAATCCAAATGAGCACCGTTATCAGCACGCTTTTGCCAATGTGACATCAGTCGATAAACCCTATCAAAGAAAAAAACTGGGTGGACGAGAACCCGAAGGCTTTTTTTGCCTGGCCCTGATTAATGAAGCATTTTCCAGCGAGGAAGTTCTTTGAAAAGGTTATAGTCGGTTGGTGAAAGACAAAAAGTTAAAGTGGATCACACCAGCCGATGACCACCACACTGTGACCATCATCTTTTAATCGTGAGGATTCGGCTTTGGAAATTGCCTCGGTGGTTCGTCGGCATCCAACTACTGTCCTAAACGTCTCCTGTTATCGTACATGATCCACTTTTGATTACAGGTGACAATTCGGTCCAACAGGTCGTTTCTGTTGCGCAAAAGCAGTGGAGAAGTAAGCTCGAGACGTGCCAATTTCTGTCGGTCACTCAAATTGTGGGGCACCCACTTGTCGAGTTTTGCACCTTCCCAATGCGTTTCAGGCAATCCCCAACAGTGGATTTGCCAACGCCTAGTTTCTGCAACCTCTCGAACTGTTTGCCGAAGCGGTCAGCCTCTACAAATTCTTCAAATAATCGTCAGGTATTGCTTCAAGTCGACCGCAACGAGGTTCATCTTCAAAGATGAAATCTCCAGGACGAAATTTGTCGAACCATTGTCGCACGGTGCTTTCTCCAACACTATTGGGCCCCCAAACCTGGTTAATTTGTCGAGCTGTCTCGACTGTGGATTGACCCAATTTGTAGTTAAAGAAAAATATCGTCCGGAGTTGCTCTTTTGACATGCTTCAAAAAGTTTTGGGAAAAGGGGGGTTATCAAGCAATGGTGAGACGGCAATTATACCCTCAGATAGCGCAAAAAAATTCTCTTCTGGATGTACTACTGATACGCAAGGGAGAATGAGTTTGTAATCAGCAATGAATGTACAAAATATAGTAACACAAAACACTGAGAACTTTCCGGACAACCTACTAAAAACGGCCTCAGCGTTCCACTCGTTAGTTCAAGTACAAGTGAGACACAATTTCCTGATGCAAACCAGTGGAGATGACAAAGGCTAAAAATGAAGAAAAACGAATGTAGATGTAAATACAAATACGAAAAATTCAAAAAAAAACGAAAATTAATTAAAATCGCGTGTTAGCTTGTGCGATCCGGCGCGAATTTGGCTCCAAAGCCATAGGAAAACGAACTAACGAGTGGGATGCTTAGGCCGTTTTTATTTTCATGTTTCGTAGAAATGAGCGGCCTCCGAGGGCTATTGGAGAGCAACAGCCGCAGAGATTGGGAAGAGCATACGCAACGCCCGCCGCGACTTCGCCAACTGTATGACCAAGATGACCGGCTTCCGCCGTCCGGGCGGAACAATCACCGCATCCAGAAGGGCAGTAAAGAAGCCATACACGACGTCTAGCCTGCTCTCTTTGACAGCGAGTCCACTTGCCATTATACCGCTTGGAGCTGGATCGATACGTCGTTCCTCTAGTTCTCCCTTCCCAAGTCCGACACGCCATTTCGTCGGTGAAGAATCGTACGGCACCTGGTCCCGACAGGATTAAACCCGAACATCTCAAGAATCTTCCGCCAGTTCTTGGCAAAATTCTGGCTCGACTCTTCACGCGCTACCTGTCGGAATGCAAAGGTAGCCCACCTCGTGGGAAAACTAGGCAAGAAACTGTGTTGCTGCACAAGAAGGGAGACCTGTACGCCATAGGCAATTATCGCCCAATCTGTCTGTCTGTAGTCTACAAACTCTTCATATGAGCCATCCTGAACAGGGGCAGAACACTAGTTGGAGGGCTGTCATACGAGCAAGCATGGTATCGAAAAGTATTCAGCACTATCAATCACATCCCCACGGTAACGAAGCTCATCGAAGTGTCACGAGAGAACAAGATGCCGTTATGTTTCATGTTCATCGACTTGAAGAAACCCCTCGACTCCGTTGTGTTATCGGAGCTCAGGGAAACCAGGGTATCCCTACTCAATAGATCAGGATCCTCCGTGGGCTCTACAGCGATTCCACGACCAGGATCTCAGCATTCTGCAAGAAGATCATCATCGACGTGAAGAGAGGGGTCCGGCAGGGCGACACCATCTCGCCCAAGCTCTCCAGCGCCTCTCTCGAGAGCGCCATGCGTCAAAGACATGAGAGGATCGTTCGGCAAGTACACCATCTCCGCTTTGCTTACGACATCGCTTCAATAACACCAAACATAGAGCATGCGGAACGAATGCCGGCTGATTTCGACTGCGCGTGTGGAAAAATCGGTTTACGGCTGAATCTAACGAAGACGATGTTCATGAGAAACGGAATGCTTTCTGATGCCCCATTCACCCTCAACGGAACGACCATCTCTGAATGCTCTAGCTATGTGTACCCGGGTCGTCTGCCACATGCAATTGAGAGAGGGAACCTGGAGCTCCGCACTCCGCCGACGATTAAAGACCAGAGACGCCGCCACTTTTGCCAAGGTTATCAGGTGGGCCGGGCACGTAATGCGTTTCGAGGACGAATGCTGGACCAGAGCGATCACCGACTGGATTCCACGGGATGTCAAGCGAACGCCTGGACGACCGCCTATGCGATGGTCAGATTCCTTCGTCAAAGCTCCGAACGAATGGTATGCACTTCATCTTGTCCCTCGAGCAGAGAGAATTCATTGGGCAACTCTTGCACGTTGCAGGGACGAATGGAGACGTTTCTGGCGCCCGCTCGAGAAGCTCGATGATCAACGGGAGCACATGTGATACAGGTGATGATATGATTTGCAGCAGCTGGGTTTCCATTCAAAGCCCCCTCCCCCTATAACTTAAACATCTTTCTTCGCATGTGCTCTTCAACAAAAAAAAAACAGAGGAAATAACGAGAAAACAATGCCCAAAACCTTAAAACCTCTGTGCGAAATCACCGCGATTCGACACACTATTGCCCAAGTGCCCCAGTGTGTTCGGCTGGCTTTCAGAAAAACAAAAAAAAATTTGCTTTGAGACATGCGTGGCATCCCAACATATGCTGGACCCACCGTGGCATATATCTTCCGATCCGCCTCCACTCGAAGCCTCGGACGGGCGCTGGATGACTGAGAACAAAGGACTCAAAGCTCAGCTGGTTCTGGTTGTCACCTTGAAACAAAAATAACCACAACAATTTTAAAGGGGTTCCTGCACACTGAATAGGCGAAGTGAGCTCACCAGAAGAATTCTGATAAAAAACTCTCACTAAGTGGTCATTTTTGCCAGAAATAGCAAGAAATACACCATCAGGTGAAAATTTCACGTATTTTGGGTGGTGGGCCAGTTGCACCGACCAAACAATATCCCACATGCAGGCATCGCGAAAAGGACCCTAGAATAACATGAATAACGCTTAAAATGATGGAAGGAATGAACGAATTCGCAAACCTCGTCAGATATGCAAAACATTACTGGCGTGGTAGAGCCATGTCGCACAGCACAGCTCAGACTACGATGTTGGTAAAGGAATAACTCATTACCTATCACAACAGTCATGCGAAGGCCTGAAAACAAGGTTGGGGAAAAAATCAAAAAGGAGCCAAGACTAACTACTGACCATCCATGTTCCAGAGAACAAAGTTGACACGCTCTTTCACTGTGAAACACTGCGTTTCAATCCACTGGTAACTTGATACCTCCAAAAAGAGTACAGATATATTTGAAAGACATTAACCAGTAAGAAGTATTCTGAGAAACTCCCACCGTCCCTCTCTTTTCACACGCAGTGTTCATTGGTTCGAATACTTTGATAGTATTACCGTATGTGGCCGCGATCTGAAGAGATGGATACATAGGGAGCATGAGCAGTAATCACAGCAGCAACTTTTCGTGTGAAGTAACAATGGAACCAATTCAGATCAATATATACAATTTTCAATCTAAATTCACCGATTTTCAAACCATATTCACCACACTTATTGGGTCGGGCAATTCGTCAACCAGGTTGAGCCAGACCATCGACACATGGACGACTCCGCTCATTATTCAAAGGGTTTGGCAATCTAGGCTCCACTCCCTTGGTCACGCCCATTTGCTTTTTGCGGAATTTTCATATTTTTTTTTCGAAATTCTTGTATTTTTAGGCTAGGACGTTAAGCCACACCCAATGTGCGAGGCTCCGCCCCTTCAGAGAAGCCCGGCCCAGTTTCCAAAAATGGTGCATATCGGCGGTATAGGGTCTTGGCTTGAATGCTAGGGCTCGTTCGTCACCCAGAATAAGAAAATAGGCAAAGCTTGTTCCGAATGTTCAACAATACTCTAGCATTCAACCAAGACCCTATGCTGCCGATTCGCCCCATTTCTGAAAAGTGGGCAGGGCTTCTTCAAAGTGAGCAGAGCCTCCCACAGTGGACGGGGCTGCATGTCCATAAACGCAAAAATTTTGAAAAAATATCAAAATTCCGCAAAAAGCAAGTGGGCGTGACCAAGGGGGCGGAGCCTAGATTGCCAAACCCTTTGAGGAATGGGCGGAGTTGGCGGCTTGATGAAAGGTCGTTTTCCAAGTGTTTGTGGGAAGCAGCGGAAGACAACAAAAGTCACAGAAGCAGAAGTTATGAAACAAGATTCGGAAATCTGTGTCCGCGCTGACGAGTATTCGTGACCGTCGAGAAGGGGCTCGCAGTGGTGTCTGGGTGCTCATGAATTGCCCGGGCCAATAAGATGGTGCACTTGATTTGGTAAGTGGTGGTGAATTTGATGAGGAATGTGGTGAATTTGGTTTGAAAAGTAGTGAATTTGAAGTGAAAATGGCACATTACACACATATATCATGTATTACGTATACCATTTTTGAATCGGACACTTTTCAAACCAAATCAGACACTTTTCAAATCAAATCGGACACTTTTCAAATCAAATCGGACACTTTTCAAACCAAATTGGACACTTTTCAAATCAAATCGGACACTTTTCAAAACAAATCGGACAAACCCTTTGCAATTAGGTGGTTGATAACTAGACCACACTTGGTACTGTTGCAAGCCTCGCCCCATAATCATCGCTCACTTCTCAGCCCGGACAGGGTTTTCCGAGATGCTTCATGAAATCTGCTCCCTCGACTTTTTTTCCGTTTTTCCCCTTAGCACACATACTTCAACTGAAAAAAATTGATACCCATCAGATCTGACTCCGCCCACTTAACAGTGAACGTACATAAGTTCTGAATTTTTATATTTTTCGACGTAGTTCTTTCACATCCAATCTTCACAAAACGAATGACCATGCACAGCACACCAGGCCTCGCCCCTCTGACCCCGCCCATTTGGGTTTATCGCGGAATTTTGCTTTTCTCCCGGATTTTCGCCTTTTTACTCTTTAGCGATTGGTTCCGCCCACCAATGGAAGCTCCGCCCACTTTGCCCCGCCCACTGTTTCAAAAACCATTGCAAATCGGCGCGGCCTAGCTGTCTCTACTGGCGGATTACGCCTCTCCCGGGCACATAGAATAAAAGAAAGGGAAAAACCGGAAAAAAATGGAAACTTTGTTCTGAGCAACGGGAGAGGCAGTAATCCGCCAGTAGGGACACTAGCCCGCCGATTTGCATCATCTTCGAAAAGTGATCGGAGCTTCCATTGGTGGGCGGAGCCAATCGCTAAAGCCTAAAAAAGCGAAAATGCGGAGGAAAAATCAAAATTCACAAGTAGGCGGGGTCAGAGGGGCGGGGACTGGTGTGCTGTGCATGGTATTCGTTTTGTAAAGTTTGGATGTGAAAACAACTACGTCAAAAAAGTTATAAAAATTCAGAACTAACGTAACTTCATTGTTAAGTGGGCGGAGTCAGATCTGATAGGTATCAATCTTTTTCAGTTGAAGTGTGTGTGCTAAGGGCAAAAACGAAAAAAAAGTCGAGGGAGCAGATTTCATGAAGCATCTCGGAAAACCCTGTCGGGGCTGAGAAGTGGGCGGGGATAATGGGACGAGGCTTGCAACAGTACCTAGTGTGGTCTAGTAATCAACCACCTAATTGTAAGAGGTGAGTCCGATTTGTTTGAAAAGTGT